>PYAF01003789.1:560361-594391 GCA_007407185.1 Glycine tomentella
AGTATGTTACCAAGAGCTAGATACAAAGAGAGGTAGAGGTCGACCAAAACTTACCTGGGGAAAGGTAGTTAAACAAGACCTAATGGAGTGGGATTTAGATTGGCGGACGGTATGTCTTAGGACGGAGTGGAGAAAAGCTATAAGTCTGATGGAGGGTTAAACCCTTTAGTAGTTCTATGTTCCAGTTGTTCCCTGTTTTTAATTCTTTTCTTCCTCTTTTCTCTTCTCCTCTCACCATTCTTTTATATTTAACTCTGTTTCTCTCTTTTGCTTTATTTTCGATTTATCATTGGGTTCATCTACCACCGACCCCAATTAATTTGGATTAAAGGTGCTGTTGATGTTGATGTTGATGACATTAGTACAAAATTGTCCATAAAAATAATAATAAAATTTTATTGAAGATTGTAAATATACATAAGATAAATATTTATCTTCCAAAAGATGATTTATTTCATACATAATAATCAATCAAGATTTAAATCCTAAACTACTTAATTAAAAAATCACTATTAATGTGAACGAATGTAATATACTTCATAACATTTTTTTCATCACACTATTATATTATCTATTGGGATCCACTTATTTGGGGTCATGAGGTTAGACTCACTCCCTGTTCATTAGAGTCACATTCTCAATTTATTATTTTATTTGAATTTGAATTAATAATAAAGAGTATGTTTACAGTAATAAAAAAAAGTATTTCATTTAACTTTTTTTTACATTTTTCTCACACCGGTTTGGCTCCCCTATAGTAAAAGTCATGCAATATTTAATGCGATTAATAATTTATCAATCTATATAAATAAATAATCATATTTATATGAGCTAATAAATAACTTACCTTTCTCTAAAAACAAAAATTACCGTACACAATACCACACGATTTTACTACAGAAGAATCCATACTCACAGACTATCTAAGCACACAATTTTTATTAAAGAGTCCAAACCCACCATCTTACATAAGGGCAATTCATCATGGAATGGCTGCAAAAATGACAGATTCACTCTTCGCATCAGGTGGCAACTCTTCTGTCTCAGCACAAACATGATCGTTCGTTACGCATTTGAGTTGCTAGAAGCTTGTCAAAAACGATGGTGGCAGCAGAAAACAACAGTAATAGACAGTTGGACACAATCCTAGATCATCCAGGGGATTACATGAGGAATGCCAAATAAAATTTCTAACAAATTGAAAATATTTATCACATGGGTATCAGCATCAAAAGAGCTAATAACCTATGGGTAGGACCGATTTTTTTTGCCACATCCACGCGTCATTAAATAGTATAAATCTTCACTATCCACCATTAATAAAAAATGTGGAGTAGTATAAATTCATTACCTCGTTTCTTTTATTCGATCATGATTATTTAAACTACAGAAACAGCCATGTTACCTAGAAAACATCTGGATGAAAACGGCCAGGGATGGAACTGCTTTGTTCAGCCTGCTTTAGGTGCATTGTCAATGCATAATTGTTTACCTCTAAAGCTCTAACCTGCTCCTGGTACTGTGACACTAATTGCTTCAAATGCTTCAACTCTTGATTTCTGTCTTCATATTCTTTCTGGTGTTCGTGCTGAATACAGATAGCACGTTTCAGAATCACGTTTTCTTGAACAAGGGCCTCCACTTGTTCCTTCAGCACCATATTTTCCTGAATTCAATAAACCAAACAATGAGTACATCATATCACACCCTATGACATTTATTAAAAGGAAATGAAAGCACATATTAATTTGCTTGGTATTTGGGTTGACAATGACAATGCTGAGAAACATAAATACATAATAGATAACCTGGTGGATGTTTCGCTCTGTTTCAACACTTGCTCTTGCGCAAATGGACTTCTCCAACGCCTCTAGCGTTCTTGAAGCTCGAGATTTGGCATCATCCATGTTTGAAGCATTCATCATTTCATTAACAAAAAAGCTCTACCCATTCGGCACCGTTTGTAGGATAATTTAGTCCAGTTACAGGATCATCAGAACCTGCAACTTCTGCATCACATTTTGCTTCACCTACAACAACAAAAAAAACGCTTATTCCCATCAATACCCCAAAATTTCAGTGGTATATATATATTCAAACAAATTACATATATATATATATATATATATATATATATATATATATATTCAAACAAATTACATATTTCTTATCCACATTATTTCTACTTTCAAGAATAACCACTCAATTTTATCTCTAAAGTATTATCCTCTTTCCTTAATTATATTTGAGTAAAAGAAATTATATAAGCAAGTAATAAAAAACATGCAAAGTAGTCTTTATTGAAAAAATCTTCAAAATTGGTTCTAAACGATAGTAAAATATATCAGTTTAAGGACTAACCGATGGATATTTAATACTTGATAGATTACTCATATTAGTCATATAATTTTATTACTTTATATTTAGGAGTGAGGGTAACAATTGAGAGACCAAATTAATTTACTCCAGATTTCTAATAGTGAGTGGCACCACTAGTAGGGTGTTGTTAGATATCTCACATCGATCAAAATTCAAAACAGTGTATATAAGTGACTTGACAAATTAGTGCATGTATGGATATCAATTGGGAGAGCTTAAAATTTTTAAAATCGTCGTTATTCATTTTGTAGCTTGGAATTCCCAAGCGCATGTTCTGGACTTAGGTTTTAGAGTTGAATGAGGGAAAAATTCAAATATGAAGAAGCTTGAAGAGGTGACAAACCTTGCAATTGAGGACGAGCAGTGTCAGATGCGATGGTAATAGAATCAAGAGAAGGAGGTGGTGGTGCTCCTCCTAAGCGTAGCTGGTTTAACCTTCTGATAGCGGAGTCGATGTCGTTGCCGCAATCTTGGAGAACTTTCTCGAGGAGGTGGTGGTCCATGTCAGAAAGGGCGGCGAGGTGGTGAAGGAGGGAAGAGGAGGGAGGAGAGAGGCGAACGGGAGAAGATGAAGAGGAACAACGGATCCTCTTAGGAGGAAGGCCTTGGAACAGCGCTGATCTCTTCCCGCACACTATGATCGCAGACATCTTTCGATCCTCTGCTCACTCCGCTCATGCAATCCGCCGCTGCGATCTCCGATTAACAACAACGCGATGATTGGATAGGGATCCGAAGCAACCACCTCCGTCACACATAGGGGTGGGTAAACGGGCCGACCCATCCCGTGTAAGGCCCGCCCGCATTGACAGCGGACCAGACCAGCCCACCCCATAGACTTAATACATTCATTCGTCCCGTCCCACGGGTCAAATGAACTGCTCCGCAGGCCTAATTTTTGTGATTATTTATCAAAAAAAGAAATGAAAAATGAAAATAAAATTCATCTTCTCAAATGAACTTAGGATTAGAAGATTACACAACCTTGCAAGTAGTGAATGTTGAAGAGACTTGATGAAGTCGGTCAAGGTATCATCATGAGTCCGGACTAAGAAAGTATAGAAAAGATATAGAATCATTTGTGACATTCAGCTAGTAATTTTTCTTTTTATGTTGATACATTGGAAGAATAGTTAAATTGTAAAAATAAAACGTAATGAGTAATGATAGAATTCATTTAGCATATTTAAAATTTTAAAATTGAAAATATTGAATTAGAGATGATCTGATACTAATTTATTAGGCAATCCCATACCTAGTTTGCGTGTGTTGGACAGAAGTGCCCGAATTGAATTGCCAGTTTGCCACCGGTACCTTTTGATGTGCCGACGATAGCGGGAACCTACAAAGTACAAACATTAACCACTTACATCTTTTGAGTAATTTATTAGCTGGTAACTTAGAAGAAAAAGAACACGAATTTTGGTCCATTAAGTTTTTCTATTATGAGAATCTTCACCTTTCTCTTCAGCAAATCTTACTCCAGATCTCATTTCCCATCATAAACCGTTTACATTTGCGTTCTACTTTACCTCAAGACATGATAAAAAAAAAAAAAAATGACAAGAATAAGAGGCTCATTTAAAACTATTGGTCGATCTTACTTACTATAACTGAGTAAATGCTTTACTATTTTTTTCTTCGAGATATTTATTGCTTCATGCTCGTTCTTTTCTTAAGTTTTACACAATAAAATGTTAGCTGCGGATGTGGCAAATTTCAGTTTAAAAAAATAAAAATAAAATTGCTTAGAGAAAAGGCTGCATAAAGAGTAATCGATCACCTTATTTCACAAAATTTATTTATAGACAAAGTCAATAAATATTTCAATACTAGCATATAAAAAAAATCTTCCAGTAAAATTGATATTGCAGCTGAACTTGAATTAGCATTTGAAGATTTGGTGTTGGTCCTGGCTTGTTGTCTGGCTTGGGCTTAGAAACAATGGTCAGAAAAGTTGAGAAGCATGAAGCATCTGGACACAAATGACATATTCTTTTAAGATATCTCATCATCTATGTATGTGCCTTTACTACCAATTGCGTGCTTCCCTGACACTATTGGTTGAATGCATGATGTTGATGCTTGACTGGACGGAAGTCACGGAACCATGTTACCTCAAGTGCTTCACCGTCTTTGCAATACTTTCATAAGCAGACAGTAAATTACTCATTTTTATTATACCTTTGTGTATTTGATTGTGAATCCAATGAGATGTCAAGCTAATAGTATGTATTGTAGGGATTTTTGGGCCCTAGATAATGATGTCCCAATAGCTGTGGAGCTAGCACTCAATCCAACTCGAAAGTTGAGACACATTTAATCAACAAAAGTTGACTTAATTGGTAAAGGTTAAAGTTATATTTAACAAAAAATGAGTTGGAATCTGAATATTAACTTAAGAATCTCGTTGATATGTAATTTATAAATTTATTTTAGGTATTTTTTAAGTCATGAAGTTAGTTCTGGTTTTAATAAGTTATCAAGATTTAATTTATTTAAACTTTTAGTAAAAAAAACATGATGTAGCACATTATACGTTACATTAATATATATGAAAAAAAATCTAGTGCTGAGGGATTTTTTTTTGCTTTCATGCCAATTATTTGGCTTGATAACTTTATCCCTCCAACAAAAGGAATTGTTGTTTGCCCATATGATGACCTTCAGTGCCATACACTAGTCACTATTCCAAAACCTTCCTCCTCCCCTCATCCTGTGTGTGTCTCTTCTATGTGTTAGTGAGTATATGGTGGGGCCAAAGATTAGGACCCACAAACTTAGTGGGGGCAATTGGCATCACTCCTTTCCAACAAGGTTTGTCAAGTTGCAAGCACATTGTAGAAAAAAAAAGAAAGAATAGGATCTCAAATTGCTTTTCATCGCCCCAAGCATCATAGAATACAATTTTGTTTATAGTTGCTTGATGAAATGACCTCTCACCAAGCAAACTCTCCCTCCCTCTCCCCCACTCACTCTTTCTTTCTTTCCCTTCTCCCTTAAATATACCCCTTCAAGAGAAATCCACCTATGCTAGACCCATTGCTCATGCATCCATGTAGGAATCTATCCCACCCCAATGCCTAGAGAGAGAGAGAGAAAGAGTGATGGGATTGCACTCAAATATGCTCTTGACCATCTTTCTATTAGTTTTGACCAAACAATTATAAGACTCTAAATTGTTTAATAAGTGTAACTTAATTGACGCCTAATTATAAGAGCTTTTGGTGGCGATGGCTTACATATCGCAAACTCTTTTTTGCGGATCTTTTGTGCCAATATGCTGCTTACACAACTAACATTAATCTTTCCGTAGATGAAGAGGAGGAAAGTCAAAGCAATGTAGAGAAGTCCCCTATGTTTGTTCAATAACCAGTGTCCAATAAGGAGATGTCTGTAATGTTGCAAGCCACAATAATGTGCCTATCCTTGTCTTTTATGGGGATTTTTTTTTCCATTTTGATTTTGAATTGTTGAATTTTTGCCCCCACCTGAATAATAATAATAATGATAATCTCTACATATACTAATAATAATGATCATAACCCCATTTGATTTCCACATTAATATTTTTATCTATTTTACCTACATACACAACTGTTTACACATGATTAAAAGAAAAATAGTTACCAATTATATATATATATATGCTTTTTAACTGTTATAAAATTAATTGCACATTTTATTTTCCTATTAATAATAAAGAGAATAATCCGTTTTATTTTCATATTTTTATTTTATTTTATTTTCAATAATTGTTAATACACTCAAAATAATTGCACATCAACATCAAATTCAATATTACCTTTAACTTAAGTTAATTGGAGTCGATGATAGATGAACATGATAAATATAAAAAGTTTCAAAAAAAAAGTTGGAAGGAGAAGGGAAAGAAGATAAAAGAAAAAAAAATGAAAAAGGAGAGAAATGAAGAGAAAAATGACTAAAAATGAATAATTTGAAACATAGAGATAATAACATCCTAACATTTCACAAAATTTATAGTTTTTCTCTATTCTGTCTTAAGATATACTATCTCTTAAGTTATATCTCACTCCATTAAATATTAAATCTTATTTAATTATCTTTCCTCATGTAAATTTTAATCTACCTCAATTTCCTTGTGTATAATTCTAACAACTTTTATTTTATGAAAATATCCAAAAAGAATATGATTATGTGCCTAAATCACCTCGATATATATTTCTTCATCTTTTCACTCGAAATAACTACACATAACTAAAATAATAATAAACAAACTACCTTAAATACAAAGTGATACTAAAAGTGTACACATGTATTAAATAAAAAAATTAATAAACTAAAACTGCTTTTATTATTCTCCTTTATTATTTTTATTTCCTTTCAATAAAAAATACAGGTAGAGAGTGTCTTTCTTCCTCTGACAAGAATAATAATAATCTGTAAGGATTCTTCTAGAAACTATATCTAGTGCAATATAATTGCTAAATACCCTAAACCCATTGTTTCAGTTTTTCTACTTACCAAGAATCATGAATGAATCAACGATGAAACCACACAACAAAAATCTATATACTCTGATCATCAGAAACCCCAAACAATGTTCTGAAATGCGTTATATTCATTTTTTATTTTATTTTATTCAATCTTTATTTTTTACAGCATTCTTTTATCGAGTCTTGAAAACGTCGGATCTGGATAATGGCTTTTGTAAAAATTATTTTCTCCACCTTTTTAGTCTATGTTTGAATGTTGCCTAAAAAACAAAAGTTTATGTTTGAATGTGAGATGTGAAAATTTAAAGACTTCTATTCTCAAAATAACATTTTATTTATTTATTTTCAGTTTTGAAATTTAGATATATATATTGAAAATTTCAAAAACACATTTCCAATTTTTATCCAAATACAATTTAGTTCGTATGATGGGAGATGTTACCTCCGTGCTTGTTATACATTTTCTGAAGAGTAATGTTATATTGATATTAGTTTTTATAATATGACAAGGTAGAAAAAATATGAGATAAGATAAATAATATGATCGAAAAAGATGCAAAAATAAATATTATAAGAATCGCACTCTTTTGTGAATTGTTGCTTTTATGGTACTTTCAAAGGTTTTAATTACATCATATACCGACAAAACCCACGAGAGTAATATATATATATATATATATATATATATATATATAACTATTTATTCTAATAATTTTTTTATCAAATTTTATAAAAATGAATAACCAATAAGTGTATAATTAGTAGATTTTGAGATAAAATTATTTAATAATTTTTTATTAAATAACTAGTATTTTACGCACGTGATAAATATTTTTTTATATAATATAGTTTATTATGAATAAATATTTTATTATATTTTATAAATATATTGTAATTAAAATTATAATAAATAAATATTTTCAGTATATAAATTATATTTTATAATTATAATAAATCATTTAAATTGCGATTTAAATTTTCTTAAAAAACTAAATGGACAGGCGACTAAGAAAATGAAGTACACAAATAAAAAGGATAAAAGTAAGGTAGTTTAAGATGACTGTGTGTTAAATTTTCGTTAGTTATAGAAATGGAGTGTGAAATAGCCGCAGAGTTGTCTATTTTACTCTTTTTTTTTTCCATTCCATGATAAATGTCCGTATAAATTAATTAAAAATTAAAATACAAATAAGAGTATAATTAATAAAACAATAATTAATGTGATTTTAAACTTTACAAATAATATATAATAATTTTTTTAAAAAAATTGACAATTAAAAAGAAACTGAGATGGTAAAATTTAAGCAAGTAGACAGGTAAAGAGCTAAATTTTTTTTAAAAAATGATAAAGTAATAAATTAATAAAATGGAAAAGTGAGAACCAAAGATAGACCGTAAAAAATGTCGAAATCATAATATTAAAGAAGAAACATAAAGTAAAATACTAGATGGTTTTTGTTATGAATAAAGTATGCATCCTACTGGTGGTGGGTATAAAGGATTGATGAATGAATGGCGGTGAAAGGCAAGAAGGAAGGAGGCACTCCCCAAAAAAATGCTAAAACTTTGTCGGACATGAGGTTTTATTTTGTTATGTTTGGTAATTTCAAGCATCATAAAAAAGACAAAAAAAAAAAAAAAACAGAGAGAGAAAGAGAGGGAGAAACGCAATTGAGGATATTTTTTTTTAATTATTAATTATGGTGGATTTTAAATTATTATAAAAAATATAAATAATAACATCTGTTATAATTTTTGAATTAAAAATTATAATTAATGATATGACTTTTAATTCTTTTTAATTTTTTTAACTTAAATTTTTAAAATATTTTATGAGTTTAGATCATTTTTAAAAAATTATAATTTTAAAATTATAAAAATATTTTTTAATTAAAATAACAAAATATTTTACGACTTCAATTATTCTTTTTTTAATTTACGACGTTAAAATTATATTTTTTTTACTACTTCAAAATCATTTTTAACAATTTGAAAGTCGTTTTTTTCTTCATAATTTTAAAGTAGTTAGTTTTTTTTTACAACTTCTTAATTTTATTAAAATCATATAAAAAATGTATTAAATAAAATCATATAAAAATATATATATATATATATAAAATATTAATAAAAACTAAAAACTAAAAACATATTTATTTTTTAGTTAATTAAATTAAAAAATTATTTATAATTTTTTCAAAAAATTTAGAAATATTCATGCAAAAAATTAAAGAAATATATCAAATTAAATAATAAATATCATAAATTTATTTATGATTTCTATTAAAAATTAAAAAATAAAATCTAACAACTTTAAAATAATAAAAACAAAAAATTAAAAATTATAATATCACTTATGATTTTCAATTCAAAAGTTTTACTATTTAACTTAATTTTTTTATCTGAATAATAATTAACCAAAAGAAAAATTCCTTCAAATAATCGTTTCCCCAAAAGAGTGTGTCCCATTCCCATCCCCCACACAAAAGGTGGTGGGAAAAAAGTTCTTTTTGTACACAATGCGATGATGGCGATGATGATGCCTGCAATCTCCAACACAAACACAAACACCATTTCCTCCTCTTCTCTCTCTCTCATCACTCTCTCTTCTTCTTCTTTCTCAACCAGCCATGGTTGACTCGTTGTTCTTCTCACTCAGTAGAAGGAGCCCACGAATATGAAAGTTGTTGTTGTGAGCATGGAGAACGAGAAGAAGAAGTGCGGTTGCTGGGCTGCTCTCAAACGCGGCGTTAGAGGTGCGTGCAAACCTTCTTCAGCTTCCAGAGACTCTCCTAACACTATCCCTCGTACTAGTCTCGTTTATGATGCAGGTACATATACACTCTGTTTCCACGCTGGAAACTAAATTCACTCTGTTTTCTCTCCTTCTTCATTATGAATCTCAAAAACTAGCATAGTGTCATGCCACCTTCTGTCAAATGCTCCATTTGAGTCTTTTCCCGCTATATGCGTCTTCTCTCTGTTTCTCGAGCTTCCTTCTGAATCCGCAATAAGTTTGCTGTGATTCCGGGTTTACTCTAAAATTCAAATCATGGAGTTTTCTGGGTAACCTTTTTTTTTTTTTTGAAAAAAAAAATGAACTTTTGTAGCAGGCATTTTTATGGAGTTTAATTATGATGTGGGTAGTTAAAAAGATGGATATTTTTCAGCTTTCTCAGAACCCTTTTTCTCCATCTTCATGTTTCAGCACTATAAGCAAAGCTAACTTCATGATTCCTTTGAAGGAACGTGGGTTACAAAGAGGAAAACTAAACTAGTTCCTCTTGTAAAATTCTACTTTTCATTCCAAGGCATTTTCTGAAAATTTGAAGTTTCAAGGATTTTGTAGCTGAAATCATGGATTTTTGTTTTATGATGGTGCTTCAACTGGCATTGTCAGATCCAAAACCAAGCTAAATGCAATTATCATCTATTTTATTTATGGATTATAGCATTACTCTTTCAAGAAGGAAGCCTTCACATTCTTTGTATTGATGCAGCAACCGAGACAAGATACTTGAATGCTAGCAATAGAGAACTATGCCCTCCAAATGAAGCTCGATTATCTTCTGATAATCCTGATCCCCCACCTCAGGAGAATAAGGTTCCTTGCCAGCTCCTTCAATTTACATTTCAAGAACTAAAGGCTGCAACTGGGAATTTCAGACCTGATAGCATTCTTGGGGAGGGTGGCTTTGGTTATGTTTTCAAAGGTTGGATTGAGGAAGATGGAACGGCACCGGCGAAACCTGGGTCAGGGATTACAGTGGCTGTCAAAAGCTTGAAGCCAGATGGCCTTCAGGGCCATAGAGAATGGGTGGTTAGTAAAATATCTTCTGCTTTGGGTTAGTAGATTGGTGTTGTAAAGAGTTGTTTAGGATATGCTGGAGATTAGATTGTAACAACATGGCATTTTGTTGATGCAGGCTGAAGTTGACTTTCTTGGACAGCTTCACCATCCTAACCTTGTGAAACTTATTGGTTACTGCATTGAAGATGATCAGAGGCTTCTTGTTTACGAGTTTATGACCCGTGGAAGTCTAGAAAATCATCTATTCAGAAGTGAGTTTCTGCCTTTGCCTTGCCTTTCTACATAGGAATTGTATGGATTGTTATATCTAGAGATTATACGGTACCAGTTTCTAGGTTTCTTGCACAATCATTTCCTGTTGCTAGAGTAATAAATAAAACCTATGAATTGTTTTGAAGTGATGTTGTTTGGTTAATCTGTGACTTTATGCAACATTGTAGAATACTTTCTTCACCAACATATATTTTGCATTTCTTTCCCCTTTTTAGGAATATTTATTGGAGCAATTAATTATGGCTTGCATCACAATTGATTTTTTTATATAAAATTATAAGTATCCAGCAAAATGTGATGTCATTTATCATAAAGTATTTCTTGAGTAGTAGCTAATGACTGTATAAAGTATATGAGAGAATTTATATACTCTATGGTTATTGGAAATAATCCATAGAATTACCGCATAAAATATCAAAAACTCTAAGGATATGAACAAGAAATTTCATGTATCCTATAAAATTTCAGTATGCTTTGAGAAGTTTGCAGAATTTTTTTTTCTTCTTTTCATCAGTTCATACTCTTTCCTGAATGTTTTCTGTATCACCTAATAACTTTTACTTTTCACTCTTTATTTGGCTTTCCCCCTCTCATTGCTTCCATATTCTTATTGATGATGATAGATCTGGAACACCTTACAACTACTATTTTCTGGTCTCTTTCCTCTTAATCATTGTATCTAACAATAAAAGTGCTGATTTTGCCTATATTTGAAGGAACTGTACCTCTTCCGTGGTCCAACAGGATTAAGATTGCCCTTGGTGCAGCAAAAGGATTGGCCTTCCTCCATAATGGTCCCGAACCAGTCATTTATAGAGATTTTAAAACATCTAACATCTTGCTTGATACGGTATGTGGTTACTGAAATAAGGTTTTGAGAAGCTTTTGTTGGTTTTTTGGATTACTTATTGACATAGTGTTTTATTAGGAGTATAATGCGAAGCTTTCAGATTTTGGTCTAGCAAAAGCAGGGCCTCAAGGAGACAAAACACATGTTTCTACCAGGGTAGTTGGAACTTATGGTTATGCTGCTCCAGAATATGTCATGACAGGTAAGAATGTAGCAGTAGGTAGCTTGAAAGGACAAGAAAACTCTTTAGTATCCAATACAGAACAAGAGCTTCTGTAAATGTTGTACTAATAGTTGTATCATGGATTTCAATTTCTGCTACGAAGCGGCACATTATGTAAAGGCAGCATGCCTATCATTCCAAAAGGCATTTGAATCATATGCTGAGCTGCAATGGGTATCATGTCAAAATAATTGACCTGATGTGTTTATTTAGTTTGTTTCTCTGTTTGCATATCTCATTTTAACTTCAATACTCCCAATATTGGCAACACATATATGTGATCTTTGAGATAAGTTGCTTACTAGTTACTAGTAAGCAAGAATAGTTAACTCTGATGATACCTTTTGACTTATTTCTAGTGTCATGTACAAGTAAGAGCTTGCAAAGGGCATCAAAATGCTCAGACTTGTTAACATTCTGATGATTTCATCCCATGCTCATCTATCCAGGCACCACAATATGGTGTAGATGGCTTTCTAAGACCTATGAGGTCTAACCAATTGTGTTTCTTGTTTTGTTTTTTTTTTTTTTTACCAGGACACTTGACAGCTAAAAGTGATGTTTATAGCTTTGGAGTTGTGTTACTTGAGATATTAACTGGAAGAAGATCAATGGACAAGAAGCGCCCGAGTGGGGAACAAAATCTTGTTTCATGGGCTAGGCCATACTTAGCTGACAAGCGAAAACTGTTCCAACTCGTGGATCCTCGCCTTGAACTAAATTATTCTCTAAAAGCAGTGCAGAAGATTTCCCAGTTAGCTTATAATTGCCTTAGTAGAGACCCCAAATCCCGTCCTAACATGGATGAAGTTGTGAAGGCTCTGACTCCATTGCAGGATCTTAATGACCTTGCAATCTTGTCTTATCACTCTCGCTTGTCTCAACAAGGGAGACGGAAGAAGAAAGATGGAACTCCACAGTTCACATACACACAATCCAAGAGCATGAGGGCTTCTCCCTTGAATACCGGCAAGCAGCGGCGATGATGGGAAGTGATCCTCTTCTTTATTGCTGGCTCAATCATTGATTGAAACCAAGGTTGGAATGCCTCCTATGTTGATGTTGTTGTTGTTGTTGTTGTTGTAGTTGTTGTGTGGAGATGGACATTTCAAGCTTATATAATTTTTGGGTGTTTAAAATATGTCAGAGCCAGAACAATGAGGGAAGAGTGATGATACATTGATTTTATTTGGGCTCTTTTATTACAGAGCTAACCATCATTATGGAAAGAAACTTGTCATTTGCATATGATAATGCTGTAATTGAGAATTCCCCTATATATATGAAAGGCCTCACATCTCGGAAAGTCTTTTGCAGCAACCTCAATTAATTGCGTTTGTCAGTGGCAATAACAGTTTGCTACTTTAGTTGCCAGATTTTTATGCTTTATTTAAAATATATGGAACCAAATCATACTTCTAATGTACACAAAAATTTGCTTGCTACTATTAGTATTTTATATCTTCAGCAACATTTTTAATCGTAATACGTATTATTTGTTAGGAAATTAACGCCACTTAGCAAGATAATGTTAAGTTGCTCAAGATCTTTTATTGTTTGGACACATATATCCGATCCTATATTCTAATTGGGTGATGTTAAAAATAACTATCCATCCGAATCAGTATATATACTTGACACCAACATAGAGAGCATATTTCTTTATGCATAGCATAATTGTCTGTGGACTGTATTCTGTTAATATCTGTCTTCCTTGATAATTTGTATTGGGAAAAGGAATCTGAATTTGCTTTAATTTATTCGTTTATGTAAGAAAGGTAGTCACAAAGTTTCCTTTTGATATCAAAGCAGCGATTATTTATGGAATCTGCTTACCGTCAGTAATTGAAACTTATGCCATTTCTAGCATCAATCATGCTGTAATCTTTCGTAAGCTCCCATCATTCCTTTCCAAGATGCCTAACATGAGAGAATAGGCTTTTTTTTTTTTTTTTAATTGGAACATGATTAGGCTTTTTTTCTTTTCATTGATTTGACATATTATAGATAAAAGTGTCTCGACCAAATTGAGATATTTTGATAGGCCATGTTGCCCCAATCTCTATAGTTTTGTCACATGCAAGTCATCCATTGCTCAAATTAGAAAATCTAAGTTAAAATTTCGAGGCTTATTATTGAGGAATTCACCTTGGTAATGATATGGGATTTGAATTTATGATTATGCATCTAATGCTACCCAGTAACCACACATTGCTAAACTTCTTAGAACAAGTTACCTTTAAAGAACAATTTAGCCATTCAAACTTTGTACCAACAAAAAAATCCAATTAAACTAGAAGAGTGGTGATAGCAAGAATCAAACTTTTATTCTTGTTGGCCCAAGAAGTTTTGAAACACAATGCTCTTGCAATTTCAAGTTCAGTGCACACCCTTTTTAATCAATTTTTTTGGTTAATCCATATTTATATTCTACATAGTGTCCACCACAAAGTGGATCATGGAGATGTTTGTTTTTTGGTAAAAGAAATGGAGACATCTCTGTACTCCTCATCCGTGTACTTGGTAGCAAGATTCTTTCAGTTACAACATACAATATTTACCTCAGCAAGATTAGAAATATGGGACAGGACGCATGCTTGGTGAAAAACAGGTAAACATCCTCGTTAACTGGGGACAATGAATAGTGCAATGGCAACCCAGTCACTGTTGTGGGACCTGCCAAAAGTCTGTGTTATGTATCTTTGTTATAGTTGTTAAAGCTACACTTACAAAGCCAATTCATTTCCCTGCAAGAAAGAAAATCCAAACCCAGTGAGTGAAATACCATAACGTGACAAGAAGCTAGAAAAGTAAAAGGCAGAAAACCAGCAATAATGCCTTCTCAGTAGTTACTTAGTTGGCGACGGAAACCTTTCTCTCCCCTTATTATGCCAGCATGTGCATATCCAAGATAGTGGCAAGAAGATTCAGTGGGCAATTATTTAACATGTTGGTACTCAAATCAGAAGTAGCTAGCCAAGGCTTAAGAGCAAAACACATGACCTAATCAATATCCCAACAGCATGCATATTGATATTATTTTTATCATTCAAATATTGGACAAAATATCTTGCTTATATGTTTTTTTTTTTTTTTTGTGGAAAATATATGTTTGACCTTACTTTATCTTGTCACTATTAGGATAAAGCAAAATCCAATGTACGGTCCATTTTTAACACCATATGCTCCTTCAGGGAAACAAAAAAATTAGGCATTAATTAAATACAGTTAGCTAGGGGGGTTTGGACCTGGAAGCAGTGTGAGAGACCTAACCTAACACAGCAATCAAACACACGATGGAAAAAGTGTAACATAATGATACCAGATTCCACCCCTTGCTTTTCTGAAACAATGAGCGTCTGGTTATATGGTTCAATGGGCAAAACTCCTTATCTATTATTACTGTTCTTTCTTTTTTCCCCCTTTAAGAAAAAAGTGTCAGAATAGTGCATCATTTCTTTGTTCTTGTAAGATAGTCCATATCCTCTAGTACGTACTACAGAGATGAAATACGGTAACAGTTTTTGAAAAAATAAAAGATATATGTTTATTGATGTTTAGTTCCCGGAGTTCATTGGAATCTTATCATTTTGAACTAAAATTAGACCCTCTCTGTCATGCATGATTAAGACTTTCTGCAATAACTTACAAAGTAAATAGCAGCAACCTTCATGTTTTGGGTCTATCTAGTTTATTACTATCAGTAAAACTATGCTACACCATAATATATAATCAAATCATTTATGAGCTTCAATATGATCAGGTTAACTTTTAGGATGATTAATTATTCGTATAGGGTTTGAATTGAATTGAGTTTTAACAGCAGGAACAATTAAAATTTATTATATTCTGAGCCAAACTCTAGATATTCAAATATAAGGTGATCGATCATCTTTTATATAAATTCCAAACTCAAAATTCTACCAGCCACATTCTTTTTCTTGAAGGAGCTATGCTATTCTTCATTGCTAATCGGAAGAACTCGTAATCAACTTGTAAATATTCTCAACTATGGACCTGTAGTTCTGTATCAGCACAAATTTGTGATTATGGCTTCGTTGGAATAACATAGAGCAGATGGAATGAAAGTTCCTTTCGTGCACTTCACAAATCATAAATTGTAGTTATTAATTAAACTTGAAAGGTCTTGATCGAATTGTTTAATAACTATAATTTGTTTAATGATAAATTTTTGTGGGTAGAACGAAAGTAATTTTAAAGTATCTTGAATGGGGTGCAACTATATGGTAGAATTGTTTAATGATATTTTTTGCTGCTCTTACAATACTTCATGGAATTTAATTCTTTTTTAAATTTTCTCTTTAATATTAATATAATTCTTAAAAACTTAAAATACATTCCATATATATGATTATTTCACAACTCTTAAAAACAGTTACAAACTGTTGCTTGTGTAAGTAACTTTTCTGTCATGTCAATTATTCTGATGGTGAGTCGTTAGCTAGAATATATAAAATTAAAAGTGGTTTTTAATTAACTTTAAAATCTCATTGGAGATGTAAATTCAAATCTTAAAAAAAATTAAGTACTTCAAAAACATTATTTAAAAAACATATTTTAAGAACTTACATTTTTTATAAAAGGAATCAAACATAATTAATCTACAAGAAATTCTATACTACCCTAAAATTTTTAAGAGTTTGGTACTGTTAGAATTGAAACTCTTTAATTATCCCTCTCTTTCTCTTGATGTACCCAAACTCATGTAACTACTAACTTAAAAATGATTATACCAAAACTCTTAAATTTATCCAATAACATAACAATCTCTTAATTTGCATTAATATCTACCATTTCAATTCTATAATGAACCAAAAAGAAAGTAGAAAAGTAAAAACATAACTAAATACTTTACCCATTATTTACTATATTTAACCTCTAATTATATTTTTTCTTGGTGAAAGATAGGGGTTAGGGCCCTCGAGAAACTATATTAAAAACCACGAGAAAAATGAACAGTAGCTACATCAACTAAAGTTGCCAAGTTAACAAAATAAAAAACATGACCATGAATGTCAATATTGAGACCATGTTCCGATAGAAGGTCTGCTACTTGGTTTATCATATTTAACTTATAAATTGTAGTTTTAAAAAAGTAGCTAATAGCATATAAAAATAATAATAAACATAGACAAATTACCTCATAAACAAAAACATATTTTAGATATTTTAAAAAAAAAATTCGAAGTAGTGGAATGGGGAAGAGCACCCTAATCCTATCAAACAAGACTCGAATGATATGTTTGCCTATGAGCCCCACAAATAATTTCACTTATTAATTGTAAGTTGTAATTATTTAATTAGCTTTTAAACACTAGAAAATCTCCCTCAAAAGAGTTGTTTATCAATGGAGAAAAGTGGCTTTAGAAGGGTTTGAGTCCACACACGGTCCATTAAGAAGGTAAAAGTTTGTATTTGATTGTTTACTACCTGAGTCAATCAGCTACTACAGGGAGTTTAACTTACCCTATATAATCAACTCAAATTGTATATTTATACCGAGACTAAAACCATGTGTAAATTAAAAAATTCATTTTTGTTTGTACGAGCTGATTAAAGAAGAAAAGATAGAGTGTATGCATATGATTAAGTTCTGTTTTGTATCCTGAAATTATATAAACTTATAAGAATTTAAGAGTTAGCTTTAGACTGAGTACAAATCGGGATATTTCTTTTGTGAAGGAAATTGCACGTATTGTACATTTGTGGTGTAGATTATACTGACTAATTTGACTTCTTTTTTTTTTTTAAAAAAAAAAAGCAAAAATGAATGCGTATTAGCGTATCTACATATTTACGTATTTAAAATAGATGATGAATTTTGCTATAAATTAAAACATTATTTTATGGAGAAAATTTTCGAATTCTAAATGATGATATTCTCCAATTTATAATTTATAAAAAATATTAAAAAAACCAATTTGTTAGCACTCTCCCGTTGTTTGAAGACATAATTTGACAATGAGTCGTACTATCAATAATCAACAAAGGTGTACAAAGTTTAAATTATTAGTGAGGCACAACTTTATTACTTATTATAAAAGCATATATAAAATAACAGTTCAATTTTAAAAAAATCAATAGAAATAGTATTTTTTTTCTCCGTTTCATTTTTTAACCGTTTAAGATCATGGTACATAGTGATTAAAAAATAATTAATTTCTCATTTTTATTAAAATTATTCGTAATTAAAATTATTAATTAAAATCATCTTAAATTTTAAAATACAGATAAATAAAAAATATTTAAAAATGATATATAAAAAGTAAATAATATTACTTATGTCTCATATTATTTATTTTTTAAGATACGTATTTTTTATAAAAAAAAATCTTTAAATATTATTTATATAAATTTTCATAAAATTATCATAAAAATCAATAAATTATCATGATAATTTGTTATTAAAAAATATTATAAAAACTCTACATACTATTAGGACACCTCCGTGCTAAAAGCTTATATGGATTTCTTATTGGTGATAGGTTCTTTTTTAAGATAAAGTTGCTTATATAAGATGCTCAACTTAAATTTAAACACTCCATGAGAGAAAAAAAATAAGATAAGTTAGATAAAAGTACTCAAGTTCCGAACCCAAGGGCTTCAAACTTGAAAGTGTAAACGCTGCGCTTAATGTGTGTCCAACTGTCATTCATGTCCATGAATGATTACTAGTCTCCCCTAAAGCCAACATACATCCCTCCAGCCACACTTGAGAGACTCAAAACATGGATTTATTATAAGATCAATCATTTATCATTAGCTCCAAAGTAGGCTCCTGCAGGTGCTTCATATATTTGCACTGCACACAACCTTAATATATTGTGCAACGAATCTAATAAAGAGTAATTGATTTTTGATCTCCCAAAAAACCAACAGTTCTTTTCATTTTCAAATTAATTTGCCTAAACCAACTACTCTATTAAAACAAATTAATACTGTGCTTAGTTCAACTTAAACAGTAGCTCAAATCAATCATCAAACAGCAATGTTATGTTTAAAGGTACTGTTTTTAACACATGCATTACAGACCCAGATCTTTATAACAAATATTAAATATTAAATTAAGAAAATAAAAAACAAAAACTTTTTGACTAAAATTGAAGACAATTGGTTTTGTATACAGTTTTTGTATCCCACTGATTTGTATTAATAAGCATTTCCTATCGTCAAATTACTATAAAAGGATTTACTTTGGAAGTTGATAAACAATGGATCTCGTCCATATTCTTTTATTCCATCTTTCTCAATCTTAATATGTAAAAATACGATGACTGCAAAAGTCTGTTTCTTTGAGTACGTACAAATGGAAATGAAAATGAAATTGCATATATATAGTAATTAACAGTATATTCCAACTTTTGGTCTTTAATTAACCAAACATGCATGTATATAGCTTCAAACAAACTATAATATGTTATTGAGAAGAAATTCATAGATAGTATGTCTAATTAATTAATACTGATTAAACCTTCTTAATTAACCCAAAAATAAGGAAAGAAAAACGGATCATGAATATCTGGACATGGTATATTAGTATATACACTATACATATGCATGGCTACACTAAACAGATCGAGATCACTTCCCCCATTTGACTTGTGTCTCGTACTTTTATGTCAGATCACCTTCATAGCAATGTAGATGAGAAGAGACAAACACACACATATAGATGCAATAAATTTTGCTTTGTGATTTCATACTCAAAATCAAACCAGAACAAACAGCACCAAGTGAGAGAGAGCATATATGTAAGTGTACTTACCTGTGTGCCATGAGAAAGAAAGTGATCTATATACATGTATCGCAATTCCTATTGCACTTGAGCTTGAGCTTCTATGGATTTGCTGGTAGCACCAACTAAGATTGGTCGAAGAGGGAAATGTTTGTTATGACAAGATCAATCAATATTAATTATTATTTCACAAGAGCACGCATCTGATGAATTGGGATGCGTTGGAAAGCAACCAGGGGGGGCTCATCAATGATAAAGTGATATTGGCGCGGCTCAATCTGAGATCGTATTTTACTGCTTCTACACGTAAATCCGTCTTCGGATTGAACCTCACCAACATCGCTTTCTCTGCTTCCCATATCCCAAACATTTTCATCATCATCATATTCTCTATATAAGATGAAAAACATTTGCACAAAACACAAGTTGATCCGAGCAATGATATGATATTAGTCCACTATGGATATGAATATGATCACTTATTCAAAATCCATTTTAGAACTACACATTAGAGGGGGTTAATGAAAATTTCAAGTGGTTTCCATGGATAGCTCTCTCTAGCTAGCTAATGGCCTATCTACCAAAAAGGAAGAAAAAGGCGTTTCAACATTAAACAATATCCGCTATGGTCCCATTATGCACCTAATCACAATTATTGAATGTCCTTGTTGTAAGTAAAGCATGAATATGAAATGCGACCATGATGGTGGAGCTGGAGGAAGAAGGCAGTGATATAAGGTTGGTTGATGTGTTTAGGAACATTACTATACTAACCACACAAATTTAAATTCTTGATGGGAGTCTCTATTAATGCATTCAGGTGCGACTATATATGCGCTAGCTGCATGCCTAAATGAAAACTAATAAAGTGGAAAGCACAAAACCCATAAATAGATTTATATTCCTAGCAAACATAAGTGGGTTCTCCACATACTAAATCACGAGTAGATGTAGATCAAAAACTGGGAAATATAATAGACAAAAGACTACTAAGGCATTTTTTTTTTGGTAATTAATTTGTCGATATATGTACCCAACATACAGCTTGAACATTACTTGTAGTTGTAATCCACACTAACAACACACGTTGATGACGATCAGGTGGAGGGTTTCTTTCTTTTCTAAGAATGAGTGCTACTCATTAACTAGGTTTAGAGATGCCTAAATAAAACATATATTCATGCATAGCTTCCAAAATAAAAATTAAAAAAAGGAATGGTTTAGTAATGAATGATATATATGACTAACCAAATGAAATGTAGGAGGAATTCAAATTAATACTTGAATTCTATGAATAGAGAGGAAGAGATCAGGGAGAGAAGGTAGAAGATATGAGAGGTTGAAGTGAGGATATAGAAGCAGAGAATGTATATACTGGTAGGTTTTGCCTCGGGATGGGAAGGTGAAGAAGGTGAGTGGAATGATGTCAAGGGGGAGCAACACTTACTTTAGGGTTTTGTCATGCTTAGTTTGCACTCAATAAAATCAAGCTCTTCTGTCTTTGCGCATGCACCTGAAATATTCTTCACACACACACACACAAATGAAAACACATCCCAAACAACTCTTTTAATTGTGCCCTTTCTTTCTAGCATTAATTATTGTTTTTAACTAGGACCCTTTTTAGATCATGCTCGCATTTGAATGCTTTTAGCAAGAGAGAATAAGATAGTTGGCTTATATATGTACCCTGGCTGGAGGAACAAATCATGGTTTCCTAAAAATATCCACCCACAAACTACTATACCATATTTAAATAAGTAATTATAAATCAAATTGAACTCCTTTCTAATTATATTTGATCAATGTTGTATATAGTCTTACATTTCTTTTAAAAATATATAAACTAATTGTCTCATGTGTTAATTTCATGCATATGATCTTGAATCCCATAGGTACTAAAATATGAGTTGCATCTTGCATGACACATCCCTTTGGAGTTTTAATGACCAATCTCTCTCTGCCATACAATATCTGCAACATGGTACAATATTTGGTAATGAACATGGATTAATATAAGTAGTACATGTTATTAGAAATCTGAGCTAGTAGAGATATTATAAAAGTAATTATTATGTGGTCAAATTGTGTGTTGTGTTGGTGGGAAGAGAGAGAAAGAGATGAATATAGATTGGGAACAGAGTGCAGAATGTCAGCGAAGGGACTTGTCTTGAAAGAAGTTTGGGAACGTATAGAGTTTGCAATCTTTCATACAAAGACACACAAGAAACAAGCAAAAAAGCGCGCGGGGACACCGGCGCCAAAGCGGGCCTGCCTTGAGCCTGCACTAGGAGACACTCTCCTTGGTTTTTGCTTACAACTTTCTTTCTCTTTTTCTTTCATTTCTAATTGTCTTCCTTTCTTTACATATATTCTTCCGTCCATTTGAAGGTTTTGGGAAGTGTAAAAGACCCTTTTCTAAAAGAAAATTCGCTTGCCAGTACACTCCCATTTTTTGTACGAGGTAAAACAAGGATTAAGATAGAATTAAAAAATAATAGGATGACCAAGAAAGTAGATAATGTATGCATTAAGTCTTTCTGCTATTTAACTACAAATTAATTATCTTGTATATAGTAAGTTTTTAAATATAGTTATTTTATTTTTTTTCTTGAATTAGAAATCAACGATGTACCTTATCTTATTGATTAAAAATTAGTCTATGTGTGACTGCTGTTGTCACAATTTTTTTTGGATATAATAAAAATCAAACACGAATTTCTATTAAATAAATTGTTTTCATACATTTTAACATAATAAAATCTTATATCATTATGTTAATCTATTGAATTATTATAATTACATTATAATTTATATTAGAAATTGTTCTTAATTTTCTCTTCTCATGTGCTGTGTATACATTTGATGATGTTAAATGATCATTATTCTTGAAAGAATCTCCTGTATCTCTCTCTCATGATTTGTGGCGATAAGTTCGCGTGCCAGTGGCCAAACATGCATATTCCCCCACGCCTTAAACCATTGCCATTTCTCATTTCTTTCCTCACCAGATCCTAGGACTTTCCATTCCAACTCCTCTTACTTTCTTGGGTTAATTAAAGGCTGAGGGGATGGTCAAAAGGTACCTAGCTAGCTCATGAACTCTTGGGGCTTTCGATCATTTCATTTCTTTCTTATATAAGTACACTTAAAATTCTAGCCTCGTGCATGGTTGAAGTGGCAAAAGTGCAGGGGAAACATAAATTCCTCAATGGTCAGAGGTCAGAAAAGAATATGCTGCTCTTTTAAGTCTTTCAATTCTATTTGATCAAAAGGTGGACATTGGACAAGGACACCACCCATTTTCTTATTATAACTGGGATTTCTAAATGCTTCGCGGGGACGTGTTGGCCCTCCTCTAATGAGGAAAGCTAACATGCTTTCTCATGTGTTACTGTTCAAAGGAATATTTCAATCACTATATATGCTTTTGTATATTTTAAAAAAAAAAATATATATATATATATGTATGTATATATATACACACTTTTTCTTGTTATGATGCCTCTTGTAACTTTGACTATTTCTGTTTGGTAAGTTTTTCTTTTTCGTTTGGAGGGAAATTTTGGTTATTTAATAATAAATTTATATATGCCTTAATTTTTCTTTCTAATATTTTTTAAAAGATTATTGAATGACAAAGAATAATATATTTTTTCACCGGAAAAAGAATAATGTTATTTACATATATTACTTCTCACATATTTACCTTTTAATAAGAGTAATTTTATCTCATTTTTTATTTATATATCCTGTCACATTGGTAAAGTTTTATCTTGATAATATGAGTTCGAATCTGAAAATAATCTCTTCATATATATATATATAAAGATAAGATTGTGTCTGATGTTCATCCTTTTTTTTTTATCCTTGATAGTGCATGAATTTCGTAATTTATTTTTTTAAAAAAAAAAGGAAGTAAAAAGTTGAATATGAGGAACAACCGTAACTAAGGAACTTTTTATCTTAGTGAAAAAACTTAATTATAAGAACTATAGGTAGTAGAAAGAGCAAGATCTCGGGGGTCAAATATCTTGTCATTAAATGAAGGGATGAAGAGAATCAAATGAAGAGATTGCATCGAGAAAAGGTAAAGGGAAATTAATAAAGAAGTTACCGGGCGTTTGGAATGTGACGGGTAAATGTTTCAGTTATGCATGGCAATCAAGTCAATATTAGTTGTCTGTTTGCGAAGACAGTAAAGACACACGAACTCTAGTTGCTTCCTCTTCCCTGTCTTCTCTCAGTTATCATGCATTATTTCATTTTCATGTGGGGTGTGTGTGGACTCTCTCTCTCTCTGTTCATTCACACATGCATGAAGTGGTAGTACTATATATAATAACACCACTTGCGCGCTCTTCCTCCTCTTAAACCATGCATGGATATATTAATGTGACTGGTAGAAGATTTTCTAAACTAATTCGAAAGAGGAATCAAACTCTAATTTGAAAGATTCACCTATTTTTGTTTAATTCCTGGGTTGGCTAGAGATGATAGGTGGATATACGTATACATAAATTAATTATGTTCAACGTACGCTGGTATCTATCTATCCAATAGTTTACACAAACGGAATTTTGAGGGTTATAAGTTTGAACACGCACACACACATTCTTTAAAATAAAATTAATTTAAGTAGGAGCTGATGAATTCTAGAAGCTGGACTGAACCATCTATTTTAGAAGAAAATAGACATATACTGTCGCAATGAAGTTAGTATCCTTTTCCAATCTGTCAAGAGTGCTCTAGACCTCATCCGAAGACACTTTACAAGTTAGGCTTTAAAAAATATATATTACATCTGAAATTATAATTTTATGTAAAATAGGATGTCATTTTAAATAGTAATTTATTTTGAAATTAATTATATAAAACATCTTTAGTACAGCATATCAAAATATATTCATTTTGTTTAAATTTTAAGTAAACTCAATTTTAACTTGGTGCTACTGGGATCATATGGCTATCTTCCCAAAATAAATTTAATAACAAAATAATAACCCAAATATTGTAAATCATCAAATCCACTTAAACCAAATTTATCAGATCATTGTAATCTATTTAACTAGTTTTAAGATTTTAATTTCAATCAGTTTATTTGAAAGTAATTATCATGTAAGTAATTACATATAAGTTATTTTCATAATTAAAGAATAAATGTGGGTAAATTATTCCCATAAGTTATCCTAGAAAGTATATGGTCATATTATAAGCTTTTTTTATAACCTTTTTATACATATTTTTTTTTTCATAAAAAGATCTTCTAAGACGGTTTCATTGAAAAACCGTCTTAGAATTATTTGTTACGAAAATGGTTTAATAATCGTCGAAAGTTAAGACTTTCGACAACGTTCGTTATAAAGATGGTTGAAAAATCTTAAGATGAAGTTCAAATAACCAACATAAAATGACATTCTT
This sequence comes from Glycine tomentella, assembly GCA_007407185.1. NCBI lineage: Eukaryota > Viridiplantae > Streptophyta > Magnoliopsida > Fabales > Fabaceae > Glycine > Glycine tomentella. The sequence continues at coordinate 585,550 of PYAF01003789.1, forward strand.
GTAATAATGAAGCAATTGGGTCATAAGATAAAGTTCAAATAAGTTGTGGATAAGTTCTTCTAAATTGTGTGGTTTATTTATTTTGTACTTTTTATTTCTTTTTTAAAATAAAATTATATCATGTAAAATTTACAAAAAAAAGGAACACTTTTAATAAAAATAAAAGTAAAAAAACTTTTAGATATGTTTATTTAAGAGAACCTCTCTTTTTCCATCCCTAATTCAAAAGCATATTATTAAATGGGTTTTAAAATTATATAATCATTAAATATTTTTAAGTTTAATTTTAAAATTCTCATCTTTTTACTTTATCTTAAAAATAAAGCTTTTGCTTTTAATTTGAAAGAAGAAGAAAAAGTCAAGCTAAACACTACTGTAAGTACTTGATAGCCCACATCCCGCGCAAGAATTCTATTGCATGGAAAGTCACCATGACCCAGAAAGCAAATAATTTCTGTTTGTTTAAGGCCCATATGGCCTTGTTGACCATAATTGCATGTGATCATACTGGCAAAGTTCTGTCAACTTTCACTATCCACTATATCGAGCAAAAGCCTTGTTTGAATCTAACAATCTCTGTTATTAATTGAAGCGATTAGAAACAGAGAAAATAAATGGGAATCCTGCCAGACATTTGGGAGGTGGAGACAAAATTTAACCAGTTCGGATTTTTTTGAATTGGAAAGGAAGGGAATATTGAATAGGTAGGTAGGTGTAGCTTAGTTGATAATACATTTTGAGTTCGTAGGAAAGAATTTAAGTTTAATTCTCGTAGAATACACTCTTAAAAATGAATAAAAAAAAGTTAAATGTATGACTAAATTTAGGATCGATAATTAGTCTAGACAACAAATAATCATGTATCGCTTTTAAGTGAAACATTGAAATTTTGGTGATACGGGTAATCTTCAAATGTTAGAGAATAGTTTGTTCTCTAAATAATTCTCTCTTACTTTACTAATGGCCATATAGGTCGAGTTGACCCAATCATTAGCATCTTTCAACCACCACCATCTATATATATATATATATATATATATATATATATATATATATATATATATGTATGTTATTTGTCAAATATACAATTCCTTCTTATTTTTTTAGCTCTCTTTAAAATCTCCTTCCAAACCAAATAAGGCTTTCTCCACCTCAATTTTCATTTCAATACCCCTTTCTTTCTACACTCCAATATTTTGATAAGAACCTTGTTATTGGAAAGATAAGACATAATCTAGGATAAGTTGAAAAAGATTTTGTCCTTTTAGTAATGTGTCTTTCCAAAATTGAATCATTCCATCATTATTTATCCTCCACTTAGTACTTCAACCAAATCATTTTATCTAGTCTTGATGTTCATGACAAATAAAATATTACATATTAATCATTCAATTTAGAGTTTAGTTATATTTAAGGGTTATTATCATTTATTCATAATATATTATGTGTACATCAAACTCAAATTATTTTCTACAAATTTAATTTGTATTATCAAGTGAGCTACACTTATTATTATTTAAATTATGATACTATTAGTATTTTTTATAGTAACTTCAAATCTTATGTGATATAATTATTTTTCTTTTGATGAAAATACAATGTGTTTAGAATAATAAGTGATTTTGGAAGAATGTTACTTATTTTTTGGAAGTTTTAATAAATATTGATTTAATATCCAATTTGATCCCTTAATTTATTACAAACATTCAATTAGATTTCTCAATTTTTTTTATCATGCAATTAAATTCCTTAATTTTTAAAATTTATCCAAATTAATCCTTTCCATCAACTCTGTTAAATATATGGACAGAAGAGTCATAGATGGACACTTTGGATATTTGTTTATGGTTTTTTAATGATGTATATACATAGTGGCATTAAAAATCACCATTATATTTATTATTTAAAAAAAAAGAGAGAAAACATCCGATAACACAATCAGAAAAGAGGTTTATAACTGCCAACAAAATAGTTAAGTGGTTTATCATAAAAAAAAAAAAATTCAATTCGTGTTTAAAAAAATAGTCTTCAATCATAAAATTCAAAACAACTTCTGCCAAATCCCTAATCTCCATCCACTATTAACTTCCCACAATCTCCACACACTCTTCCCAAGACCTAAACCCAACAAATTCCACATCCCCTCACATTTTGAATTGGCCATCTTGACCCATAATACGCAATAATAGAAATCAAACCCAGTAGTAGAAACTAAAAACACCCATGACCTGCGAAGGATGAAAAGGAAAAAACCAGGCAAAAAACGAAAAGAAGAAACCCAATAGCATAATATGGAGAACAAGCGTAGATTTGAGTGAAATGGACATTGGGACACGACGAGATCTGGACATTGGCACGTCGGCGGGGGTGGCGAGGCAGATGCACATGAAGAGAGAGGTCATTTCCGGTAACGCTGCGGTGGGCTCCGGGGTCAGAGTTGGGGTCGGGGCGGCGCTGCGGCGTCCATTAGGGTCAGATCTGGTTTTTATGTTTCGGGACGAAAGTATGTGTCCACAATTTGGGGTTCTCGAAGAACCTTGTTGCGGATATGGAGTGACACCAACAACCTAAGCATCCGTGATCCGTTGGCGAAGAGGTTTCCGATCTGATCTTGGGTAGCTTTTGGGTACCCATTTTGAGATTTTGTGATGATTTTCTAGTTTATGTTATTCATAATTTTTTGGATTTTTTAAAATAGTAATAACTATAGTGGCGGTTAAATACGGCCACTATATGTTACATCATTGAAAAACATGAATAAATATATCCCAGGTGCCGCGTATGATTTTTCAATCCATCAATTTAACAGAGATAGAAAGGACCCAATTGTATAAATTTGGAAATTAAGAGACACAATTGCATAATAAAAAAATTAAACGATTTAATTAAAAATTATAATAAATTAAGGGATCAAATTAAATATTAAGCCACAGATATTGAATTGTAAAATATCTTTAACCAAAATTAAATTCAAGATCCAATAAATTTTATATGGGTGTATCAACTAGAAACTATGATGATGTAACAGAAGTTTCTTAGTAGGCGCCAGAGGGACGGTGAATGAGAAGGGCAAAGACAAGATTAGAGAAAAAAAAGTTCAAGAATTCAGGAATCAAGAAATCAAGAATGCTGGGCTGGTGGATCCAAATTTATGTTTGATTTGGATGGAAGTAAAATAAAGAAGAAAAGAAAATTTTAAAATTTGAATTAAAAAAATATCAATTAAAAAAATTAATTTTTATATTTATAAAAATTCTTTTATTTTCTTTTTAAACATATAAAAGAAAATATTTTATTAATCATTTTCTTTTTCTCCCACCTTCTTTCCTGTCAAACCAATCACAAAGGAAAAACATAGTATTGCTAGGAAAAAAATCCATACATCGCAGCCGTTTATTTCGGATGCTTCAACCATCCAACGGTGCAGATTCCGAGAAGCGAATTTCGTACCTGCGTCGAAGACAAACGAGTAACAAACGTCACGTTTCTCTCCATTCTGTTCATTTTCCCGCACCACGGATTTTTCCTTCGCTACGAAGATATCCCTCTCTTTCTTTCTCATAGTTTTCAGTTTTCTGCGAAATCGCCGATGCTAGAATCGGAGCTTCACGATTTATCCGACGACGCCGATTACGCCGCGTCGCAGCAACAAGTAAGAGTGTCTCCCTTTTTTCACTTCGTAATTTCCAGTGACCTTTTGGTTCCTTGGGGAAAATGCGTGTCAATTAGGGTTTCCGCGATTCAATTGAATACTCCAACCTTGTACTTTTTTTAATATTTAATTTAACTGACTTTGCGATTATTATTATTATTGGGATTAGGGATCTGCTAGCGTGATGTTGCGGAGTGACAGTGCCAAACAGAGCTCCCCTCGGGACGGTGCTGAAATTGTATTTTCGAAGGACAATGTTGCAATTCATCCAAATCAATTTGCGTCTGAACGAATCAGTGGAAGACTGAAATTGATTAAGCAAAGCTCGTCCTTGTTTATGGTAATCGTTGGTCGGTTCTTTTCGTTAATTTTTGGTTGCCAGTGTTTTATTGTTTATGCTTTTTGCATGTAGACTTGGATACCTTACAAAGCGCATAGCTCAGAGGCCAGGCTGTCTGATAAAGGTAGTTTACATTCTGGACGACTTTACTGCCTTGTGCAATATGTTCTATATTCTGAATTTTGTTCTGTTTTCTTGTTTAGACAGAAACCTTTATACCATAAGGGCGGTGCCCTTCACTGACATCAGGTCCATCCGGAGGCATAATCCTGCTCTTGGGTGGCAATATGTCATTGTTGTTCTATCATCAGGTGAATTTCTGTTGATGAAATAGTGGGTTTGTTATTTATTATTTTTTAAAGCATTGTTTTGTTCTCTATCGGTCTATCCTGCTTTCTATAAACCAGGTAGTTTATTATTTTTGTGTATTTAAATCTCCATGTGATTTACTGTGATGCATGAACGTAGGAATAGAATAACTATTGAATAGCTTAGGAAAAGGGTACTGCAAGATAGTTGTAATTTGATAGTTGAAAAACAAGATTTAGGTATTTAAAAATTGTTATAAAAAATATTTTAAAAATGACATTTTCCTTTTTAGTCATAGTAGTCAATACTCAATAGCGCTACAGCAAGATAGCCAAGCAAAGTCACCCTGGGTTGCTTTGGGATTCAAATAGTGGAACCGTCAGAGCGGTTTTCAATAGTGCCCCTAGCATCCAAAATAGCAGCGCTACCATGATATAGGCTTCAAACCTAGCTGCTGCTGCACTTAATTGCTGGCCATATGGTTTCTCTTTGAAGGTCTATTAATCTCATTCATGATGTGATCTCTGTTAAATATATCTAGTTGTAGTATTTTAAAGTATTCTGGATAACAATGATTTGGTAAATAAGATGTTTGTGTTTGTTTGGAGACACTATTTATATCTATGGCAGCTCTAGATATTTGACTCAGTCTATACCTTAAATTCTGTGTTCTACAATTCAATCTTGTGTGAATAAAATTTTGCAGGACTTGCTTATCCTCCATTATATTTTTATAGTGGAGGAGTCAAAGAATTCCTTGCTACAATAAAGCAACATGTTCTTCTTGTGAGGTTAGCCTCAGATTGCATGCCCTTACTATTATTTTTTAATTTTCTTTTTGGCGTATTAATAATGCAATAACCAATCTTTTGTAGCTAGTTGTTGCCACTGCTTTTGTTTCTGCGGATTTATAAATAGTGTTTTTGTTTCACTGTGTTGTGTGTATGAAATTGATGAACCTACGTATTATTTGATTGTCAGCAAAATGATTTTTATATGACATCACTATGTATTATGTGCAAGACTTGATCATTCTTAGTTTTGAGCAAGTGATCAGGTGTGTGCCACATCAATGACATTCTTATAAGCACAGTGTTTTCAAAATGATGGAGAATCATCATCATGCCTATGTTTTATGCATGTGGACTGAGACTGTATTTATTATTTACAGATACACACTAGCCTTTTCCTCCTTTATGTGCATCAAGATCACTCTTTATTGCTGGCATGATTCTAATAGAACATTTACACTAAGAGATTCATGATCATGTTTATTGCATCAAGAAAAAATACATAATTTACAGCACATTTCTATCATATTTTAGTCATTTTTTTTTTTGTAAATTTGTTATTATAATCTTATTTGCATGCCAAATGTATGCATATGTTAAATGCTAAATATCTCTTTTTCATTTCTTGTTGTGCTGCATTTCAGATCTGAAGAAGATGCCAACGTATTCCTTGTGAATGATTTTCAGAATACACTGCAGGTATGAGTGGTGTGATATTCAAGTAGATTTGTTTGTTTTATACAACCGAATCAGATTCATACTATCCTTTGTGGAGGAAAATATTTCCAAAGAAGAAGGAAAATTTACATCACTAGTGATAGAAGACCATGAGTAACTTGTTCCTCTTTAGTTTTCATGGTCCAAATGTTATACTTGTTCTTCTAGCTAGAAAAATGAGAAGAATGAAAATGCTTACAACTTAAATTCCCTTTAGGTCTCTAAAGTCTCTCTTGTTATTATGCCATTTTAATTGTGCTGCTAAATTCTCTAAATGCTTGGGTTGACTTCCAGAGGACTTTGTCTTCCTTGGAGATGCCCAGGGCTGTTCCCCTTGCATGTGGACCTTCAAATACATCAGTTGATGAATCCATTTTGATTGAGAACCAAGAAAGGGCTGATAATGGTGCCAATGATGGAAGATTCAGTGTTAATCAGTTCCACGGGAGACCAAGACATAAAGTAGATCCTGCTCGAGACCTCTCTATTCAAGTTTTAGAGAAGTTTTCTCTTGTCACAAGATTTGCCCGTGAAACAACTTCACAACTTTTTGGAGAAAACCAGAGTAATGGATTTAGTCCCATTGACAGGAGGACCCATATCCAGACTCACCTTGATCATCCTAAGAAGTCTTCCAATGTTGAGGAAAATACCTCTGTTGAAAGTCCTGTTGCCTTGGATTCTCAGGAGGTAACCTCTTTTCTTTGGCCTTGTTATTGTACATTTTAGCTTACTATCTGCTACAAAACTGGTGTTGTTAGGCGCATAATTAACTTCCAATGAACTGTGAGATGGCATTGTATAGTCAACATGTATGTCTAAGGGTCCCCTGTTGTGTATAGTTTGGTGGAATGATGGTATACATCTTTATTAACATAGGAATTGTTTATTTTATTTTCCTTTGATTTTTTGGAAACTGGTGCCCTTATGAAGCTTCTGGGTTACTTTTACAGTTTTATTGGCTACTAGTAAGGTAGTCAAACAAAACGCAAGGTGTTTTAACTCGTTGAGGCAATAGGCATCAATAAGTGCTTCATTGAAGAGAGACATTAATATTAGAAAAGGAGAAAATATTCATGGTAAAAATTCTGAGTATTTTAATATTTACAAAACCCAGTCCCAAAGACTAACAACTAGCTTTTTAAAATTCCGAGTATTTTACCATCTGTAGCATCTCAATCAAAAAGTTGGCAACATGTGCACAACTTTGGAATTTAAAATCCCATATTATTGTTAGGTGCTAGGATTTGTTCAAGGTCATACTGACAGTATTAAAAATTGTCTGATATGTCAATTTGCTTGTCCATGTGGTAACTTGGTGACCTCTGTAAATTTGTGTTGATATAGCTGTTATGAATAATCTGATTGTCATGGGAGATAATATCATATTTGGTGTCTATTGTTATGAATTGATTTAGGATACTGCTCATATTTGCAAAAATTTATAGGGCCTTTATTTCCCCTGTTCCATTTTATACTGTATAATATTAATGACATCATCTTTTGTTTCTCTTCTGGCAGTTCGATCATTTATCGTTAGTATGGGGAAAACCAAGGCAACCCCCTTCGGGTTCTGAAGAGGTATGAGCTGTATATATTATAAAAGATATTATTTCTTATATAGGTTCCCAAAATCATCATATTTTATACATGAATTTCTCTTGCAAATGCTCTTTTGTCATGGTGGTCATTGATATTGTAAATGTGCAACTTTTGCTTATTGTTGCTTTTGCAAATAATGCAATCTAGTAGGATTTTTTATTCTTGGCAATGACTGGACCAAAAGTTAGATGGTCAGTATGATGGTTTTGGTTTAACTGCTTGCAAGCTTCAATTAACTTTCTTCTTTTGATTCCCCCCTCCCCCCTCCCACATACGGGGCAAATAATGTTCTTTGATGTTTATTTTATCTTCCATGATACATTGGGTGTATATAAGGTAAATATTTATATAAACATTTTCTTTTTTCATTATCTTAAATAACATGCCTTTCATAAAAAGTAAAAATCTTAAATAACATATTTGAGGCAAATAGAAATTAGGGTAAACCAGCAAATTGCTAATAATCTCCTTGGAGTTTGGGTTAGAATATAAACATTAAATTCTATAAGATTTATCTTGCAGTAGTTGAGCCAGCTGACAAGGTACCCAACCTTCTGTTTTTTAAAGCAGTTGCTTCTCACATGATCTATGGGACATTAAAAACTAATATAATTTAACTTTTTAATTCTAACCCAAAGGAAATTGTTACAGAATAAGTTTTATGAATGAAAATTGAAAATGTGAAGTTTGGAATGGAAAGAAAGGAACTTTGACACATTTTTATAATGTGCATAGATGGTATGCTTGCATGTGCTAGTGTTTTTGACAAGCATGGATGCCGAATTTTTACTATCACAAATTGTTCTGTATGAAAATTCAATCAGTTTTATGTTCATGTTTTGATCTGATTTATATTTTTGTTTTCATTAATTTTGAAAACTAAAGTGTGTCATTATAGATAGACTTCTGGTCAATTCCTTTCTGTGCACTTTTAGATGGATGATTTTGAAGGGAAAACGGCAGGTGGGTAAAATTTTCATTTTTGAATTGAGTTATATAAAGTGTTGGAAAGCTGTCGTAACTGCGTCACCCTTAGCTTGCCTTAGTTGTGGCCTCTTTGGGGTCTTCCTTAATTGCAGTCTCAAGGGTGGTGGTTTAATCCCACATCCACTAAAGATATGGCTTATAAAGAGTTTATAAAGCTTGGGCAGTCTTTGCTGTAAAAGCTGGTTTTGCGGAGTTGAATTAGGCCCTAAGACCAATTTATAAGATAAAGTTTATAAAAATGAGTTATAGGATCTAGGACTGCTGTTAGTAATAGCTAGGACTGCTGTTAGTAATATTCTGTTATATAGTTAGTTAGGGTGAGGGATTATAAATAGCAGGGGAGGGCTGAGCAGAGGGTAGGCTTGTAAGCTGAGAGTTTGGGAGGCTGAGTGTCCTCGAATTCACTCAACATTGTAACTGAGAATTAGCATTCAATAAAGATTC
>PYAF01003789.1:596199-628924 GCA_007407185.1 Glycine tomentella
ATTCTGTTATATAGTTAGTTAGGGTGAGGGATTATAAATAGCAGGGGAGGGCTGAGCAGAGGGTAGGCTTGTAAGCTGAGAGTTTGGGAGGCTGAGTGTCCTCGAATTCACTCAACATTGTAACTGAGAATTAGCATTCAATAAAGATTCACATTCTTTCCATTCTTTCTTCTCTTTCTGCCTGGTCCAGTGCCTATCAATGAGCAAGGGATTAGAAGATTTGATGATAATCTATAATTTTATTCCTTTCATTAATTCATTCGAAATAATTGTTAACCTACAGAATATTTACCTGAAATGAAACATTTATAGTTTCTTCTCTTTCCCTTCAAAACCTCCATCTCAAACATACCGGATTGTTTTTTACTATACTGTGCCCAAAAGGAGCATTCTGAAGCTGAGGTGACAGCTTATGTGTTAGTTTTGGTGTGGTGCCTTTGATGCAATATTGAAATGCAATATTTTCAAGCTACAGTCATTCGACTGATGTATGTTTCTTATAGCTATGCTGATTGCAAAAATTGTTGAGGGATACCATTCATGTTATTACGAGAAAGAGTTTGTCCTGAAAGTTTTCAGATGTTTGCTAATTATTATTGGGGTTATACATCTGCAGTGGATTACCTTCTTGGATTCTGAAGGACGAGTCACAGATTCAGAAGCTTTCAGAAAGAGAGTATTTTATGGTGGACTTGACCACAAGTTACGAAATGAGGTTTGTGTATTGCATATGTAATGGTTTTAGGCTAAGCATTTGGATTATAAATTAAAACATGTTCTTCATCTGATAAAGCTTACATATAAACTATAGGTATGGGGTTTGCTTTTGGGATATTATCCATATGAATCAACATATGCCGAGAGAGAATTCCTGAAGTCAGTTAAGAAGTCAGAATACGAGAACATAAAGAACCAGTGGCAGGTTTTCATTTGCTCCTACCGTTCTTTTCCATTGATGTACTTCTATTTCTGCTTTCCTACTGTTCTCTTGAAAAAAAATTAAATCATAAGTTGGTTGGAACTAATTATATGGAGGTCTGTGTCCCACGTAATACTTTTTATCCCAATTTCGTGAGATGATCTGCAATACCTTTAGTTTATAGTTTGCCTAATATGTAAATTAATGCCATTCTTGAGTTTACATTCATAAGCTGTTAAGTATATTGATGCAAAACTGATGAAACAATATGGGTGTGAACGAATTAGACTTCGGTCAAAGATAGTAAAACCATTTGTGACCACATTGCACTTGCATCTGGTGAATTTTTTTTCTCACATGGAACCAGGTTTCACTCAATGCTCCTTAGTTACTGCTACCCACATTGAACTGGATTCTGCATGCGACCCAAAAGAAAATATAGAGCTCATAAATGATTAATTGCATACCCTAACCCAGCCAGTTACTAAAATATGATGATCTGAAGTCTGAACCAGATTTACTCATTTATTTGTTGTTGTCAAAGTTTGTTTTCTTTTTCAATCAATACCCTTGTAATTATGAATTCTCATAATGGATATTACCATCTCTTTTGACATTGTGTTTCTGCTGTATTTCTATATGCTCTCAGCTAAGCCTATTTTCAAAATATAAATTTGTTATGTATTTTTCTCTGTAGAGTATATCCTCAGCACAGGCTAAAAGATTCACGAAATTCAGGGAAAGGAAAGGGCTTATTGAGAAAGATGTGGTAAGCTGGAAACTAGTGCAACAGATTCCAAATTTAAATGACTATAAATGAAAAGATAAATGATGCTTATGTAGTTTTAATTATCTTGTATTTTTGAAGGTGAGAACTGATAGATCGCTCACTTTCTATGAAGGCGATGATAATCCAAATGTAAATGTTCTGCGAGATATCCTGTTGACATATTCATTCTACAACTTTGATCTTGGTTATTGCCAGGTGACTATGCAGTGGATCTTAGACTTAATTTTATCTGTTAATATCATATAATCTTGAACACCAAATTTTTAATCTTATCCGGAAGTTATGAGCTCTCTTGTTTGATTAAACAAAGCATGTTTTATGTATTCACTACAGCAGGGAGGAGTTTCTTAATAGCTATTATCTTCTTGAACCAAGTGTATTTTGAAACCATGAATCATTATGCCTCTTTATTGTTTTCATATGCTGCCTTCCCCCCTTCCTCCTCTTGTTTGATTAAACATAGAATATATATTATGTATTCCCTAAAACGGGGAGGAGTATCTTAATAGCTATTGTCTTCTTGAACCAATTATATTTTGAAACCATGATTATTATGCCTCTTTGTTTTCATATGCCATATTCTCCCCTTCCTCCAATTCAAAAACTGGTTATAGTTGAGGAGGTCCTTGAGGATTATTTTCTCATAAGTTAGGAAATCTTATGTACATGCTGTTTTACAGGGAATGAGTGATCTTCTATCTCCAATATTGTTTGTGATGGATAATGAATCAGAGGCATTTTGGTGTTTTGTTGCTCTAATGGAACGTCTCGGACCCAATTTTAATCGTGATCAAAACGGCATGCACTCTCAACTTTTTGCGCTATCAAAGGTTTTTCTCTTCTTTCTCCCCTTTCCAAGCCACTCACGTACACCGCAGTTAATTTTAATTTTTAACTATTAGGTTGTCATTTTTTATCGGTTTATTTTACACTATGCTTGCCTTTAGTGGCCTTATATTATTTTAGCACTTGTTTACAACTTAGTGGAGAAAGGATTGGCTGTTGTTGTATATGCACACAAGCTTATTATGAATTCATCTGACCAGGCATCTGCATGTCCAGAGGTGTGCTTCAATAATTTAGATGTAGACTTGAGAGATTGAAAAATGAGGGAATTGTTATGATTTTCCATAAATTTTTGGTAGTTTTGAAGAGGTTGTGCTTCTGGCTCTGACCTGCTTCGTTGATGTAACTAGCTTATGATGATTCCTAACTTTTATGAACATAAACCATAATGACAACAACAAAGCCTTCCCCAGATGAGACCAGCTACATCATCAAACAACTACTCTGCTTATGTTGTGCTCCGTTGTGATTTCTAACATGGTTTGCCCCCCAGTCTAGATAAAAGAGATTAGTATGAGATTCTAGTGTTTAGTTTATAAGGCATTGTGCTTTTCAACTGTAATGACTAGCTTTTGTGGTGTGGTTCTCCTAAGATTTTTATTAGTAATCTTTTATTATGTTGGCCATTGTTGGATACTGAGCAATAACACAACAATCGAGATAGGAGAAACAGAGAAAAGGGAAGAAGAAAACAACACACAGAGTTTACCCTGGTTCACCCAATGTGGGCTATGTTCAGCTATTCACTGTATTTCCTCACACACTCGTACAATTGTACTCAGATTACAAGGAAATATATAGGCTTAGAAACCCTAACCACCGTAGCTATTCATGAGTCCAAGCCCAAACTACAAATAATAAAACAGAAGGCCAACAATAGTACTAGGCCTTGAAAAAATATCTTCTGAAGGCACAGTATGAGTCATACCCAACAACCATTGTAAGCCCAAAAAACTTCTTTGTTTCATGTCATAATTCATGAAACTAAATGGCAGAATAGGAGTTTTATGCAATCAGATTTTTGCATTAAGCCTTCTGTTGCTGAAGCTTGAATTGACACCTTCATAGTCTGTGTCTTATGGCGTATATTCCAATCACCATCCCACCTTTTATATACTACATCTTTGGGTAACTGGTCTCTACACATCTTTATAGGAAATTTGGTACTGGGGTGTATTGATTTGTGTTCTTTACCATTCCTAACTAATACATTTATTTGTTACAGTTGGTGGAGCTGCTGGATAGTCCATTGCATAACTATTTTAAGCAGCGTGACTGCTTGAATTATTTCTTTTGTTTCCGCTGGATTTTGATTCAATTTAAAAGGTTAGATTCCTTAAATTGCTATATTTGTCACAATTCAATAACTTTTGGTACTTACTATACTACATGTGATGTTGCTGAGTTTGTGCGTTTCAAAGGTAGTTATTTTCTACTTACCTTTCAAAAATGGTTTGGCTATACCAGCAACACAGAAGGCAGTTGACTATAATTAATAGAATTTTTTTGTTGGATAGAATCCAAAGATCTAATATACCTCTGAAAACTATTTTCAATTGCAACTAGTAATTAATCTCTGTTTGAGTTGCTTTCTTTTCGTGGCCAATGTTCTCTAGTTTGCTTACACTTTAAATTGTGTGATTATAATGACCAATAGTTTCATTGTGTTATCAACGATGAACAAAATTTCATAGGTTTATGAAGTCTGGTCTCTTTTTCTCTCGATAGTAGTTTCCTCAGCAATTATAGAGAATGTTATAGAGATTACAAATTGCTGTTTCTTCTGATGGAGATTAGTGATTACATATAAATCAAGTTGATGTTAAGTCTTATTAGTGTTTTGTAACAACAACAAAAAGTCTTATTAGTGTTTCCGGTTTGCAAATTGAAAGTCTGGCAGGTTTAACCTTGCCTAGAGTTATCTAAAACATTTATCTATAACACATAATTAGACCGCTAAATAATATTGATTGACATTTCAGGGAGTTTGAGTACGAGAAAACAATGCGCTTGTGGGAAGTTTTATGGACACGTTATCCGTCTGAGCATTTGCACCTGTATGTATGTGTGGCAATCTTGAAACGATATCGTGGTAAAATAATTGGGGAGCAAATGGACTTCGACACCCTTTTGAAGTTTATTAATGAGCTAAGTGGTCACATCGACCTTGATGCAACCCTCAGAGATGCAGAGGCTCTATGTATATGTGCCGGTGAGAACGGTGCTGCTCGTATACCCCCTGGAACCCCACCATCGTTGCCTGTTGAAGATGGTTCTTTTTACGCCCAACAAGAACAAGATGAAATATTGTAAATAAATTCACATTTATCATAAATTTTTTGGTGATACTTGAATATATCAACCTAATTGTGTATTTCCTGATTGATTCAGTTTAATACGTTGTTAGCATATTTAATGCATTTCTTTAATCATATTTGTTGTACCTTTGATTCTAATCGCATCATTTGTCAATTTATTAATCGACGCCGCAGCTATTTCCTCAGTCTTGAATATAAAGTAAAATATAATAACTAATTCACATTAGTTAAGAAAGTTAACATTTAGTTTTATTGATCTTATTTTAAAAAAACTTTGTTAAACTATCATTCAACTTAATATTAAGAATAAAAAATTGTTTAGAAAATTGTTAAAATCACTCATCTACCATTTTATCGTGACACTTAACTATGAATTCCGTTTCAACTAACCACGAGAGAATAACTAATGTCTAATAATGACTATTGCGTATGAATAATCTTATTATACCTTTCAGATGCCAACCTTTTCGGCACATCTTGTGCTATGTTATACTTGTACCTTATCATTGATAAAGTTTTGCTTATCAAAAAATAATAATGGGTAACCACATAAATTTACGATCAAAGATGGGGCGGGTTGAACTCGTAGAGTGAAATATAAATTGATAGATTTGAAGTGTTAGTGCAATGAGGTTATAGGATTGATCTCTGGCTACGGGTGAAATTCTTTGATAAAGCCGATGGAAATCCCACATTGTTTAAATGCACGTGCACAACAGGTTATATCATTGCAAGTTAATGATGCTGGAAAGCTGAAGACATGACAAAGTAGCAGCAGATAGCAGTATTCAAGTGGGGGTATAGGTCAATTTGACAATTTAGGGGGTATTTGATACTTAAGTAAAAATTATATTAAGGCTTTTTTAATGATACAAAATATGCATTTTAAAAATCGTTTGAAATTTACTTCTTTATTATGCAAAATTAACTATTAAATTAAGTTCAGAAAATAAATTATTTTTACTTGATAAAATAGTTAAATATTAATTTTTCTTGAGGCTAAGTTATTAATTTTTATTTTGAAAAAAAAATATTTGTACTTACTAAAGTTATAGTAACAAGAATAATAATATAATAAACTATTGATATGTTTAATATTTTATAAATTTAATATTTTAAAATGTTTTAATTTATGCATTAATAATATCATTTTTATTTTATTTTGGCTCCTAGTAATATACATTTGTGAATAGTGAATCACACATTGTCTAGAACAAAGTTACCATGTCATATACCAAGACATTGCATTTCCTATATATCATCACTTTGCTAGAATCTCTATTGATTCAAGTGTTGTAATGTCTTTTGTAGATGTGAATTCATTTTTCACAATGTCTCGACTCCGCCAGAGAAATTCATCTTTGGCGTATCAAGTGAAACTGTCATAGGATTTTTTTTTTCTTTTCTTTGTTTTTTTTAAACTCACAAAAGGTTTGCAATGTCTTTTTCTTTCTTTTTCCTATGTTCTATCTTGGAGGTCTGAGTTTTTATGGATTGTCCCCGTAGTGGTCCATGAACCTTGTGGGCTTGTGCGACATGTTTTTACGGTTGTCTCCCCCATCAAACAAGGCCCTTTGCTTTATCCGACTCCAACTAGAAAACTCATACTCATGCGACACAAATTATCATAAATCATATAGGTCTTACATGTTCTTGCTGTCCATTTTGTGTTGTTATCCTCACCCTTATGTTGACCCAAAAAATAATGAAGGAATAAAAAAGAAGAAAATACACATCCTCATTTCTCATCCTCATGAATAAACTTTTCTGGGCGTGAACAGTTATTTTGCGTATTATTGTTCAGGTGATGCATTTATTCTCTTCGTCTTACAAAGTTATTGTGTAAAAAAGTTTTTATTTTATTTTATTTTATTATATTTTCATTAAGTAAAATAAAAATACCAATAAAATGAAATATTAATTTGGTTTTATTAATATATTTTTATAGCTGAGAGATCTACAGTGTATAGTTACGTGGATGCGTTGTTAATCTTACATAATTAAATTTAATGAATTAAAAATATATATTTAATATTGACCAATTAAATTAGGAACGAACCAGTAAAGTATCTGGATTAAATGACTCAAGAAATTAGTAAGCCAAAAATCAATATAAGAACGGGCTAAATTTTCCATATTGTATTTAATTCTTACTGATTAAAAAAAGTAAACTAATCTAGACTGTTTTTTCTTACAATATTTTTTAAAAATGCTTTCAATTAAATAACATTGTACACACATGAAACACCTATGATAAAAACAAATTGTAAAATATACTATACAACTTTTTGTATTAATTTATATGTACTTATTTTTATATTAATTTATTATTGAATATATTATATAATATTAAAATGTAACTTTTTTGAATAATTACAAGTGAAAAACATTGACAAGGACGATGAATGAAATTTTAAAAGAGAAACCGAATCTTCTGCGATTTAAAAATGTATGGATACCAAATTTGCAAAAGATAAACCCTTCGATGTTATATGATTTAATTTACTGCAGCAGAATCCATGATTTCACCCGTGTTAGAGGTCACGATCCGATATACTAATAATAGTTTTATGTAAACATTGACATGTCAATCAACGTGCATGAGTAAAACCAGTTAATATGTTTCTTCCCTAGTCCCCACTATATATGCCTCATTATTTACCACGACGTTACAAATTAACACACATTGATGATGTGAGCTTCACTCTTTCACCCCGAAGCCAAGAAGGTAACGATGTTTAAGGTCCAATTTACGTCATTTCCTCACGTGTGTGCTGGGAACCACACGTATCATTTCTCTTTGCATTCACTTACTGTTCCATATCCAAGTGACCGTGACTAACAAACAACACATTAATTAAGGACCTCTTGTATGTATTTTATTATTTGATTTGAGAGAAATACAAATGAAACTAAAAATTAATTTTGCCAAATCACATTAATTTAAAATCAATTATTTTCTGGAGAAAATATTTTTTTCTAAATCACATTTTCTACTAAAAACAATTCTGTTCAAAATGAATAAAATTATTATAAACATCAAAACCCTATTTAACACAATTATATATTTATTATTGAGTGAATTTGTTTAAAATTAAAAAAATAATTTTTAAATAAATATTTTTATCTAAATGCTTTTTTAAATAACAAATAAGATTTACTTTTTAAAATAAAAAAATATTTTTTAAATATAAATAATTTAGATAAATACACTTGAAAAATAAAAAAAAACTATTTATTTTATTAAAATAAATATTTATTAATTAAAATAAATTTAAACAAACCAATTTAATATTTATGAATGAAATTCTAGAGTTTTGATTTGATTAAATAAATTTCACATCAATTAATCTGTATTCTGATCTGTGCCTTCAGTGTATCTTAGTTAATCTTTATCAGTGTCTGTATCTGGTGAATGGTCTATGTGTACAGGCCAGTCATGTCCAGCTCACTTTGTACGTTCTGCTTTGTACCTTCTGTATTGAGAGGAAGCTCAGAAATTTCAATCAGTGCCGCCCAACACCCAAGCCAATCCATTAATTATTATTCCGTGCTGTCAGCATAATACACAAAAAAAGAAATGAAAACTACAAAACTGAACCAAATCATAAATAAGTGCTCTAGTTTTGCCTGATGTGCCTGTTTCACACTGAAAGTTCCTGCTACGTTCTGTTTGACCTGTTTAGTAGTAACCACTAAACAGTAAATACTAAATGCAAGGACAACACGCGCCCACAAAAGAAAACAATGGTTTCAATGCATGTCCAACACTTCACTTCACCCCCATGACATGAATATGAAGCTGCCAATTAAGACAAATAAACCCAATGGAGTGAGGAGACACACTTTGAACCACTCCATACCCTATGCATCCTAGGGGAGCCCTCACCCTACCCTCATAGGTCAACAATAATATTATGAACCCTTCTCTTCTCTCTGCAATTCCTCACCACCCAACTCTGCCCAATCAAAGGACAAACAAGTATATTCATACATTTATGTAGCTTTTGGGTTTGGATTTGATCATTTGAACTTTGACGGTTTCATTTTAAAGTGGTCCTCCTTCCGACTTGTTGTTGGGTTGGACCATTGAAACACATGGGCTTTTAGGTCTTGAACTGCATGTTATTTTGTTTGTTTGACAAGGAATTGAGAGAGAGACCTTGTTAGATTCTACTATCATTTAAAAAAAAAAATAGCAAAATATGGAGAGACTCATGAGGAACCTCTAATATTACTTAATAGGGTAATAGGGTGTCGATAACACATTGAAACTACTAATATAAGCCTACTTAGAAAATTATTACACATATTTGAATTCAAAGTAATTTTAGTTCCTCACAGATTTTTACTTGGATTTGGTGACAAGTAGGCAACGGTCCCAACACGCAGATGGCGAGCGTGACGGACAAACACCGTCCAAGGGTTAAGGATGTAATTGGGAAGCGGAAATATAGGAACATTAACGGATAAATTGAGAGAGTTAGCATATGTTTTTGCCAGGAGGAAAATGAATATTATTTACTTACAAAAAAACTAAGTGGGTTGAAGAAAGACCAAGGAAGTGGATGACACCGGTTTCAAGTTCTGGTATACAGGTAAAACCAAGAGTCAAAATGGGTTTGATATTATGATCGATAAAAATTTCAGAGATAACATCATAGACGTCAAAAGGAAAGGTGAAAGGATTATGATGATTAAGCTAGTAGTTGGTGATTTAATTTTAAATATCCTTAGTGCGTGCACCCCAAGTTGGATTGCAGTAGAGGTTTTAGCTATGGGACGAGAAATGAGACTAGAGAAGACATCTTGAACGTTGCACTAGCTTATGATTTGATGCTAGCGAACAGTGGCGGATCTAGGACCCTGGGTCAATGGGGGCAATTTATTTTCAAAAATAAAAAATTGATAATTATCATTATCATACACATGAAGATAAAGACTATCCTCTTTGTAAATATGTCATTTGTATCTTATCTCAATCATTAGGATGGTAAGCTAAAATTTTAATTTTCTTTCCTGGATCTGATGACAAGTTATCTATATTAATTTCAATTTGTTGTTGTCAAAGATTTGATTCACAAGATTCCGATAATTGTTGCTCATTCGATAGCAATTTTCTCTTCAAAAATCTTTTCATGATCTATTCAAGATTTTAAAAAATAATAATCATGATCAGAGAGAATAAAATATAAAAAGAATAATAATAGTAAGATTAATAATTTGTAATTTGAAATATTTGTAATAGCAAAAAAAAAAAAATCTGGAACCCTCACCTTTTCACGCACCTTAATGAGTGGAAGAGAGGAGAGGGTTGCGTTTTGTGGGTGGAGAAGGGAGAGAGCAAAGAGCGGAAGGCTGAGTGGAAGAGTGAAGGTTTCGTTACTGCTGGAGTATGGAGAAAAAATAATAGAGAAGGGAACACGTGAGGTTTGACAATTTGGAAATCTTATGGAATTGATAAAGTTTGTCCCTTGAACGCGTGTGAGTTTTTAAAAATATGGGAACAATTTTGCTTGATTTACGAAAATATTGCTTGGTTGTTACTAAAATGTGAAATTCAGTTAATTATCTTTTATCAATTTCAAATCTTCACCGGGTTATTCGCTCTTTCAAATTTTAATTCTAGCATAAATTAATTACATATCTTTTATTTTATATTGTTACGCATTTAGTTTTATTTATTTTAATTTATATTTATGAAAATTAAAAAAATGTTAATTTTTATTAAAAATATAAATATGTAGATTTTTTTTGAGTTTCTTGTAATTTTTTGTATTGGAACAAAATATTGAATGAGTTCCTTAAGAGTGACATGACGGTGTGGGTTCAAATATATAAAATTAGGGGGGACAAAATATAAAAATATTAGATAATTATATGTAACTTTTTAAAATGAGGGGGTGCATCTGCCCACCCTCATTTATATATAGATCCGCCCTTGCTAACGAACACTTTTTACCAAAAAATGGAGTCTCATCTTATCACTTATCATAGTGGTTAAAATTGTAGTCAAATTTATTTCTTTATGACTAGAAGAGAAGACAGAAATTCTTGTATCGACTACAAGGTCTATCCTGGAGAATGTGTCGTTATGCAACATAAGCTGGTAGTGCTAGAGGTTCGGTTCAACAAAGTACTTAATATGAGAAAGAGAGCTCAAAATCAAAGGATAAGATGGTGGAAGCTAAAGGAGGAAAAACAAATAGAATTCAAGGAAAGCATGTTGTGTGAAAGACCATGAGAGTCTATTGGAGAAACAAATGAAATATGGAATAAGATGGTTATGTGTATCCAAAATGTGGGAAAAGGGGTGTTGGGAGAAAGTAAAAAAAAAACAAAGTTCTTACAAAGGAAACATGGTGGTGGAATGGAGAAGTGCAGGAGGCAATTAAACAGAAGAATGAATGCTTTAGATCTTTGCATAAAAGTCCCAATGATGAAAACTTGGAAAAGTTTAGAGTAGAGAGAAAAAATGCAAAGAAAATAGTGCGGAAAGCTAGATGCAAGGTTTTTGAAGATTTGTATAAAAATCTTGGTAGCAAGGATGGTGAAAAAGGTATATACAAACTTGCAAAAATAATGGATAATAAGAGTAAAGACCTAACCCAAGTTAGATGCATCAAGGATGAAAATAAAAACTTTTGGTAAGAGATGAAGATGTAAGTGAAAAATGACTAAGCTACTTAACAACCTTTTTAATGGGCATGACGATAAAAGATAGGCGGACTTGGAAGAAGCTTATGATGATTTGAATAGAAGATTTGTGCATAGAATTAATCTACATGAAGTTAAGGAGGCTTTGAAGAGGATGAAGAATAATAAAGTTTTGAAATCCGATGACGTCCCTATTGAAGTGTGAAGAGACTTGAGAGATGTGGCAATAAAATGGTTGACCAATATTTCCAATAAGATTCTTCAATCAAATAAGATGTCTGATGCTTGGAGGAAAAATATGTTTGTGCCTATTTACAAAAACAAAAAAGATATCTAGAATTGTTCTAACTATAGAGGCATTAAGCCATGAGTCATACTATAAAGTTATGAGAGAGTTATTGAACATTGCTTGAGGAGGGATACCAAGGTTTTTGTAAATCAATTTGGATTTATGCCAAGCAAACGTATCATTAAAGTTCGTTAATGCAATCAAGAATATGTATGACGGGACTACCACATGTGTGAAAGCTTGTAATGGAACATCAAGGGATTTTCCTATCACGGTAGGTATACACCAAAGTTCGGCTCTTAATCCTTATCTTTTTACCTTAGTGATGGATGAACTATTAAAAGATATTCAAGAGGAAGTGTTATGGTGTATGTTGTTTGTATATGATATTGTGTTTATTAATGAGACCAAAGATAGTATTAATAGGAAACTTTCTCCTTTGGAGTCTAAAGCATTCACGATAAGCTAAAGCAAGATTGGGTATATGAAGTGTGATGTTAACATTACTTCGTTAACATCGATTTAAAAAAAAAAATTTGATGTTAACGTTACTTCGTTAACATCAATTTTTTAAAAACTGATGTTAACGTTATTTCGTTAACATCAATTTTTAAATTGATGTTAATATAGGTATGTTAACATCGATTTTTTAAAAAAATTGATGTTAACATGACTTCATTAACATTGATTTTTTTAAAAACTAATGTTAACGTTACTTCATTAATATCATTTTTTAGAATTTAATTTTTTATATATTGTTACTATAAATTAATATTGTAACAAAATAATTATATCATAAAATACCATTAAAGTTTGTAACATTTTTTTAGGTATATCTTTTAAAATATAAAATAGTTGTTATAAAATTTGATAAAATTATTATTATTGTTTACACTCATAACTTTACAAAATTTTGTAGTTTTTAATAAATTGTAACTAATAGAAAATAATATATTCAAAAGAGTGTATTAGAGAATATGTGTTATTTACATTTCTCAATTTTAAAACTAGTTCCACTTCATATGTACATATTTTTTTGGAATGGTTATAAAAAATATTCAATATGTAAGGATATGTATTTGTTGATTTTTTTAACATATATAGGAATTTTACAATATTGATTTAACATTAAAAGTAATAGTATAAAGATTAATCTTTGATTAATTTGCATATTTTTTTTACAGGAGTTAATTTGTATACCTTTATCACTTTGTTTTTACACATGTGTAGTAGTGTATACAAGCTATGGTTTCCAATTTAAACCTGAATATGTTGCGGCATTAAAAATTTGGAATAAGCGTTTTGTTAGTTATAGTAGCAATAAAAAATATTTGTAATATAAACACATCCTAAATTTAATATTAATTTAAAATTATTTATTATTATATTCATATTAAAATTAATGTAACATGAATATTTTAAAATATATTACAGTATAAATAAATTGATTTTTTAAAAAAATTAATATAAATAATATTAATAATATACAAATGTAATTTAATAATTTTATCAATAAAAGTATATCCTATATTAAATTATAAAAATAATATCATAATTATCAAAGTTATATCTATATAATTTTATTTATCCTTTATTCTATGTTAGTCCGAAACCTTTCTCTCTAATGCTATCATTCACCTCCTGTTCTTATACAAGGGGGAGCTACATCCTTGTATAGTTTTCTTGGTGTTTTATATTTTTGTTGAATGCCAAGGGTCAATGAAACCGCTAAACAACTCTGCATCAACAAATTCGTAATTCACTTTTTCCCTCTTTCCATGCCCTTTTCATTAATCTCTTAATTATTATTCCGCATGTTTGTTTTCACGTTTAATTTTATCAAAGTGATTTTAGGTAAATTTTTGTATGTTTAACTCTAAGTTAAGGAATTAATTATATGTCCATAATTGTTTCTGAATTAAAATGAGTCTAATTAGCTTTGAATGAAAAAAATGGTTTTTATAAGACATCTAAACAACATAAACTCCCTTGCCTTTGCTTCCTAATTCCTAATGTGTCTGTAAGTCTCTCTTTCCAATTTCGCTCGCCATTCTCACACTTCTTCATTTTTGCGTTTTCCTTTTCTTACGCTCTTTTGCTTTCATTTTCATTAACCTAACCGCATTTTGTTTTTCTTTTCGTTTTCCTCGGTTAATTCTCGTGTTTCTTCAGAGCGAGCAGAAGGATTTCAACATTGGAGACCGCATCGTTGTGAGTTTTAATTTCAATGCTTCTTTATTTTTGTTTGCACATTTACTTTACTTTATTCTTCATCATCTAAACCTGTTAGCTATGAATTAAATGAAATTCTCATTAAAAATGAGTTAGAATGAAAATCTTAGAAATACCTCTTCCATCGATCCAATGTATGGTCCTTCACCATCTTTCCACGAAATCGTTTTCCCTTAAAAAATCCACAGGTATGAGAGGGGTCATCAGTAACTTTGGAACATTGTGATAGCCATTGGATTAGCATAAGAATTAGACAGAAAAAGGGATTTCATGTGGCTGAAATTGAAAGATAGGGTAAACACTAAACAATGACGAGGGTCGGCTTGTGTTGTTTTACTTGTTATGGCCATTGTTAAAATGTAGTGTCAACTCGGTAGAAACAGACGTTTTTGGGTCAAAAATCGTGTTGAAACGAAAAATGGGCTAACTCATTTGAAACAGCGAGTCAACTCGGTAAACTCTGTTGACTCAGTTTTTTTTTTTTTTTTTAAAAAGGTTAAAAACGCAGTCTTTTATGTGTTTTTTACACACCGACAGCTTCTCCTCATTGGTGCCCTAGGTGTGCGCTAGTCTTCCTGCTTTGTCTGCGGTCTGTTTCCTTCTTCGTCTTCCACTCTTCCTTCTCTGTCATCTTCCTTAGTTCCTTCTAGTGTTGTTTCGTCTGTTGTTTCTAGTGGTGCTTCCGTCGTCCTCCTTCCTTTCTTGGTGGCGCTGCATTTTCATCAATCATCATCACTCATTAGGTAATATCTTTGTTGTTGAAGCGGTTGCAGATATTGTTAGTGTCTTCCTTTCTTCTCCGTCGACTTCATCATCATCTTCATTTTAGTATGTATTATGATGACTAAGTTTGAACTTATTTTATTTCCTTAATGTTTGGACTTAAATTTGTGATAACTTATATATTGGTGTGTTTTAGTTATATATATGTTGGATATTTATTTATTTTTGTATATGTAGTAAACTCTTATGTTTTCGTTTACTTTCACATTTTTAAGTTTTTGCTCATCCCACCGTTTTGACATTAACACTATATTCTAATAACATTGGCTATGCCTACAAGCCTATAACAGAATAATGAATACCATTATCAGAATAATTTGTCCATATATATATATATGCTTATATAAAATTATTTTGTTAAACAAATAAAAAGTTATAGAAAGTAATATAATATATATATATATATATAAACGGATAAATAGAAGTCTTTTTTTAAGGTTAATTAAGTAATTAAATTCACATAAAATTTTACTAATTAAACTAGCAAAACTTTTTCTCATAAGATACGATGCTTCCTCTCATTCTCACGCTTTTTCTTTCACTGTTTGCTTTCCACTCAAATTTTGTTTTCATTTAACTAATAATCATGAAAAAAAATTCAGGAGTGTTTGTTTTTTATTTTCTAAAAATAATTTTATTTTTAATGTTTTAAAATTTATAAAACATATATGAAAATATTCCAAGATACTATTGTATTTTTACTTTTTATAAAAGATTAAAAATGTTAATTTATAATTTATAATTTTAAGTCTGTTTTTTAAAATATTTTTAGCAAAAATATTTTCTAAATTTGAAATAAATGTATTATCACATTTATTTATTTTTAAATAAAAATAAATATTCAAACCAAACGTCACTTTAGTTGTTTATAAATTTGATTTTAAAGTTGACAATAATAGTTTACCAAAAAAAAAAGTTGACAATAATATTAAAACAAATAAAAACAAATATTGTGTATAAATACATACTTAGAAAAAATGAAACATAAATATAAGAAACGTAGATATACGTCTTTGGAAAAAAATGACATGCTATTTTTTTAATTAGTAAACTTTAACCATTAGTTTTGTCAGTTTTTTTGGAGTAGGAATCAAATTTATAATCTTTTTCTCGTTTATTCCTTAACCATAGCACTAATAGCGATTGGTGGCTACCATGTCATGATTTGGTTACTTGCACACACACTCTTGTGTCTTGGTGCCCCCATTGTCACTTCTGGGCACCCCAACACAAATATGGTCCAATAATTCTGCAACAGGGCGCCATGTGTAAAGCACTATAGCTTTAGATCCATGGTTCATCATTTTTCATCTAGAAATGGAAGTTCTAGATCTCCTCCCCACTCTTCTGATATTTTTTATAATGCCTCCATACTATATTAAGAAGTTATGCAATTTTATTTATTTCACATGTGTTTTAATTTTATTTATTTTGCATGCATGTGTTTTAATTTTTTGATAAGCTTTTTTTTTTTTAATATTTTGTTCGTATCACCAAATTGTAAGATAATTACCATACAGATTGAGACCCCAATAATAAAAAATAATGATAATAAAAAATCATAATTGATCATACATTGAAAATTGATTTGTCAACATGAGAAGTATCAAGTGAATAGAAACTTTGAAAGAATTTATACGACAGTGATATATATGATATTGATATATTGATATACGCTCAGCATGAAGTGATGCTTTGAACAATCTCATGTGGATATTCTAGTAACAATATTTCATTTAGAAGCAAGATAGTCAAAACTAGTGTTAATACTATTTGATCACTATTCACAAACGGAGGGCACAATAAAGTCCGGGCTTTATGTCAGCATAACTGAAGCTATGATGAATCAAAACAAAAAGGCTTATTATACACCGAAAATGACAAAACCTGTGGTTTCTTGCTGGATACTGTTTCAGTAAAAAGTTCTTAATTAGCTGTTCTTGAAATAATTTTTTTTTCTATTTTGTACTATCAAATTAGTTTTATTTTATTTATATAAGTTAATATTATTATTCTCATTGTCCCTGCTATAAAATACATAATCAAGATGATAAACATTTAATTATATTTAGTAAAGGATATTTTTAATTGCAGAAAAACCAGGAAAGCTAGTAGTTACAAATGGAAGCTGACAATTTGAATGTCCGCTTATAAAGCTTTTTTTCATTATAAATAATTCTTAAGTTGTTTGTGGCTAATTTATGGCAGAGCACAAGAAGAGTATGAGACCAGAAATCAATATGTTAATAAATATGTATTTACATTTATATAAGTATTGATATTATTTATAATGATGTCTTTATTTGTAGGTACTTCCTTTTGTTATTTGTATCATCATCATAACATTGATTCTTATTGTTATTGATCATCTTCATAGATACGAATGTCTTTCATAAATCTTTGAAGCTTTTGTTATATTTATTTATATTTATTAAATTATGTTTTATTATATTATGTAGCATTTTGCTAATCCAAGATCATTGGAATCGAAGAGATTGAAGACAATTCAAATTTAATGAGTAAGATTTTATCTTAAAGTTAGAAATCAAATGCTAAATGATTAAGAGATTTGTATAAATAATTTAATTACAATCATATATAATGTATTTACATTATTGTTTTTTTTATCATTACAATTCATAATAACTTTTTATAGTAATATAAAACTATTTGCTTGTATTGATCTATTTTTTAATTTATAGGTTTAGATAATATTTAAAAAATAGACAATATATTAAAAAAAATTACAAAATCAACATCAATTTTTGTTAAAAATGGACGTTGAATTACAAAAATCTCTCTAAGATTTAAACTTGCACTCCTAAAAAAAGTGAAAATTCCTACACTCTTAACCACTTATATCAAACCGCATTGATATAGTATTATTGGTGCATAATAGAGGGAAACCATGGGGGTGCACCGGCCCATATGCCTCGTGTGCATGTTGCGGCATCACGTGAAAAACCCCTTTACACGCTTCTAGCAATCGCTGACAGCAACTGTGCAGTGTGATTTTGTGAGTCTAGGGCAGGGGGCAATGCTTCAAAGGTTGAATATTGTTGGGACTTTACGTTCGTGCGTGGCTCAAACACAGACCATAAAACAACAATATTCAGTCCTCCGATTTATTGCATGATTTAGCATCTGAATATATTACTAACGCGCATAGGAAAGGGAATATCTTTTTTTCATTTTTGCTTGGTTTCTGTCTGTGTGTATATAGTGCTAGCAATAATTTGTTAATTGCTTTTTATTCATTTATCCTTGCGAGTTGCGAGATAGATTCGGCATATTTTGAACGATAATTCCCTATCTGTTCCCTTTGTCGGTCTTTTATTGATTTCTGCATCCGTGTTTCATTCTGATGTGAAAAGAGAATGGGCTTCTATAAACTTTTCTAATATATTTTTATTTTTACTATATCGCTCATCTGATTTTTAAGTTTTTAATGATAAAAAAATGTAAGAATTTATTGCACAAAGATAACTTTCTAAAAGAGAATTATGTCACGTAATTGCACACCAAGATACTG
Source organism: Glycine tomentella (assembly GCA_007407185.1). Taxonomy (NCBI): domain Eukaryota; kingdom Viridiplantae; phylum Streptophyta; class Magnoliopsida; order Fabales; family Fabaceae; genus Glycine; species Glycine tomentella. The sequence continues at coordinate 614,566 of PYAF01003789.1, forward strand.
TCCCCTATATAATTAAGTACTAATATTAAATAAGTGGATCTTTCGAACGAACCGCGTGCTGTACCTCGATTCCTTCTAGCATCAAACTTCTCCTGGGAATCTACTTCGACAAGCAGTACTATGAATGTCACGTTGAATGTAATGCTCAGATTCTCTAAAATCATTAGCAATGTGGATGTAATCTTAGTGCTAAAAATCTTCTATAATATCTTTTGGCTAACTCATGACGTACCTAATCAAGATACCTTGCTTTTATTTATTTATTTTTTATAAAAATTTAGTTTCAAATTTAAGGCCAAGTTCTTAACATAAATTTGCATATCCATCTTTTTTAAAAACATGCTGTCTTATGAGATAGAAGTTCTTTTTTTTATGTGATCGTATTTTAAGTTATTATTTTAATTTATAATCTTGTAGTTAATTATAAAATATCTCAATTGCTTTTGTTTTTCTATATTTTTTTGTGGTACGGATTGAATTTAATTAATAAAGTTTCAATATATATAAACTCATCATTCACTATCTTACAACTACCTAATACAAAAACTACTTTCAGTCCAAATAAATAGCTATCATAATAAAAAGAAAATAAACGATTATATATAAAAAAAATACTATAAATAAAATAGTATTTCTCTAAATTAATCTAACGAAATTACAAAGCAAGGAGAAGGAAGGAAAGAAGAATGGGAAATCAGGAACTGGGGTGGACCCACTCTGCTCTTATGCTCCAACTCCCAGTCTTCGATTTGACTACAAGTTCTTCAAGCCAGCAGAGAACTGTGACCCCGTAGTGAAAGTAGCTTCCTGAGATAAGAACGCTTCAAGTCGTTCTACACTCACGTTTATGGGAGCGTGTATGTAACGCTCCTCTTTGAGTCCCGTTTATTTTAATGTTAATTTTCTTTGTATTTTTAATACGTAATAATTACATATTTTAATATCAATTTGCAATTAAAATTAATTTGAATATAGATATTTTAATCTTGTCCAACAGTTTAAAATTAGTTGTATAAAAAATAGTTTTACTGAACTTTAAAGAAACAAGACCTAACTCAATAATGTTTGATAAACAAATTTAGCTCCTGTTTATTTTTGTGCTAGAAAGTTTATTCTCGCCTAACCATGTCAGATATGGTAAAGATTTATTGAAGAAGTTACATAAATTTAAATTGCAGTTTCTTTAGGAATTTAAACTGCAGTTAATTCGTCACAATTACGTAATTAATCCTTAAAAGGAGAACGAAATTTTACATAACTTTAAGAAGAGACAAATATTCACATTCATAAAAGAACAAGACAATTTTCTTGCAGATCTTTAGCTATTAATGTATTGCTTGGTAATCTATCGACATCTAACAAATATGTTTTGTCCTAGTAAAACAATATTAAATAGATTTTGATGTTAAGCTCAAGAAGTTGTATATTGGGACTTTTCCTTATCTGTCCAACGAAGAATAATAATCCAACGATATTTTAAATTAAATTAGTTGAAATTAAAAATGAGTAAAAGCGTATGAATGAATTAAGATTTGAAAAAAGAAAAGGCAAATTTAAGGAGGCGAAAATCACTCCGTCCGTAATGGTCGAAAATCCTAAAGACGACAACAGAATCTAAGCGGTGTACGGAGCCAAATTGAAAGTTGAAAGGTAGTATAGAACAGTGAGTGGAATTTGTTTATTTTGTTGGAACTGGGATCCATGAAGATGTTCATGATTGTTTGTTGTGTGGGTTGATTTTAGATAATTGATTTTGAATTTAGAATTAATTTTAAACATAAATCATATTGATTTTAGAAATTAATTATATTTAAGACGAATATTAGCAAGTAGATCGAAAGACAAGAGGAAGTAAGTGGAATGCGCGTGAGTGAGAAGAAGTGGGTTGGTGGGGGTAGGGAGTGAAGGAGTAAACAAGGAGGCAATTGGGTCGGCAAAAAGTGTAACATTGATACGGACAGCTTAGCCTTCTCCCCAACACCTTGTCCCATACCCGCCAGGCCAACCCCGGACCCTATTCTCCTCTCACACAATACTGCTTAAAACCCTCATCCCCAGCTCTTACTCTGTCTCTCATCTCCACTCACTACTATATATACATTTCCTCCATTCTCCCTTTTCTTCTTATTCTTTCTTCCATACCATACTATACTCACAACAACACATTGCCTCATACTATCATTTGCTTGCGTCAAATGGAGCTTCAACTGGGTCTCGCTCCCCCAACCAATCCCTCCTATCACAAAAAACGTACCTTCTCCCAACTCATGATGATGGACCATGCCGCACCACCAGAAAGCACCCACATGGACGATGTTATGCTTCCTACTCTGTCTCTCCTCCCTTTAACCCCAAACCACCACCACCACCATGATGATGATGATCAACACAGTCAATGCTCTAACATCACCAAGTACGTACTTCTAGGCCCTAGCCACTACTTCTCTTCTTCATTTCGTAATGTTAATATTTGTGTTTAACTCGCTATTTTTGTTGTTTAATTAATATTTAGGGATGAGGAGGAGGAGGCTGTAGTGGGTTGGCCACCAGTAAACTATTATTGGAGGAAGAAACTTCGTGTGGACGAGGTTGTTGCAAATAATAATAATAATAATGATCTCATGGTATGGGTTGCTGATCATCGTCGTCAAAGTGTGTACGTGAAGGTGAAGATGGAGGGTGTGGGAATTGCTCGGAAGGTTGATCTCAGCATGCACCAATCATTTCACACGCTCAAGCAAACCTTGATGGACATGTTTGGAAAGTGCAATATTCAACAATCAAACAACTATGAACTGGCTTATCTGGACAAAGAGGGTGACTGGCTTCTCGCACAAGATCTACCATGGAGGCAAGTGCATCCTACCTATTTCCTTATTCATTTCTAACTCTTTAATCAAATCAAGTGTAAGTAACTAACTAACTAATATGTTCCGGTTCTGTTCTGCAGAAGTTTCGTTGGGTGTGCGCGAAGACTCAAATTGGTGAAGAGCAGCAGATAAAATGGCAACAAAATCTTCAATCTTGACTTTCCCAACCTTTTCCTTTTTGGATAACTGTATCTAATCGAGCTTAATTTGTGTGCAAGAGCATAACAACTTCCTAGTACGTAGTTTTTGTATGAAACATATTAGTAACGTCAGTAATTAACAATATGAATATAATATAAATATAGTTCCTTGTAATTTATGAAGACCTGCGCACACTCATGTTTATACTCTCTCTGCCTTCTGTTCGTATATTCTTTAACTTTCGAGAAAAGGTTAAAGTTTAAAACTGTAATACATATTTTTAAAGTATTTACGTTTACTTTATTTTCAGTATTTTGTTCTTATTAACTTATTATAAATGAGCTAATCCCTCCTATTACTTTCGGTAAATTACTTACAACTTGTTTGGTATGACGTTGAAATGTGCGCTCGTATAACCAAAGCAGTATGTAAAAGGTTGTTTCTGTGAAATAGATTTGGATTTTAAGTTGAACTCACATGAAAGACCTAATCCAAACATATACTTAATGCGTGTTTGGAATGGCAAGTGCAGTGGATCATAATTGTGGTCAAAATTACGGTATTTGTGAGAGTTGCTTCTGATTTTTTAGTCTTTTTTACCATAATTTTGGCATTTCATAGCATATCCAAACATGCTCTAGACTTTGTATGTTTTACGTTGAAAGATTTAGGTAGTTTTATTGATCTGGATTTTGCATATAAATAGGTTTTATGACAAAATAAGTCTTATCTGTAGTTACCTAGTCTGTTTACACCACCTCGAGCTGCTCGACTTAATTTAAAGGAAAAATATTCTATTTGATAAAAGAGTATCAAATGAAAGCTTTTCTTATTATGAGAAATAAGAATTACAAACATAGAACCCTGAATGTTTTGTTCCTAAATTTTTTTTCTTACATTAATTAGAACATTTGTATTTATATATACATTAGAATCTTGTTTTGTGCATATTTCTCCATTCAAGAAATCAAAACAAGAAGATCAAATTACTTCTTTTCTCTACTCGTTCAAATTAGATAAATATTGATTGACAGTGTATTTCATTATAATTCTACTATTTAGAGTATCATTTCCTATTTAATATCTTTGAATTTTATATTTAAAATTGCAATTGAATCTATTCCTTAAAAATAATCAATTCAATACATTTCTTGCTTAACCATAAGTTTTATAGTGAATTTGAATCAAATTTGTATCTTATTTCAATGACTAAGATTAAAAAATGTATATTATATATATATACATATATGACTTTATTAAGTAGTCATTTGTTCACTAACTAACTTTTAAATTTTAGTCCTAAATCATCAAATGTATGGTTGTATGGTCAACATTTATATATTCAATGTTTTCACAATAAGGAGTATTCAAATTTTAAAATAATCATGTGATCATCAAATAATTTGTAATCCTAACACACATATATAAGAGATCAAATTATACTAGAATAACTCATGCATTTCAATATTCATCAAAATGTCATAAAGCTTACTGTAGACTGATATTTATGAATGCTTAGCCTGTAACAAGGAAAAATAAGTATAGTTTGATGAAGAAGGTTACTATGGTAATCCATTTTATTTGTATCCCTGCTCTAGATGTTGAATTTTTAAATGATTTATTTTCTGTTTTGCTGGTTTATGAGGAGGCTTTGAAAAATGTACCATTAGGAACGATGTTTAGTTTGTATGGAAATTTTCTAACGGCTATTGTAGCCCCTAAAGAAGGAGAAACAAATATAACTGGGTCATCAGGTCATGCTGCAAATTATATATCACATCTATTCTGGCAGCAAAGCTTTGCAGTGGAAACTTTGCAGAATCGGTAGAGTTTTGGGGATTAAGGATTACTATAGAAATTAGAAGCATCACAAGAAGTTGTTCTTCACCTAGTGTTGCTGATTTGCAATACTTTTTTAAGTCCTTTGACAAATTTTGATAAAAGTATCTGTTTCAAAATCAGGGAACTTATGGCTTAAGGTATGTTTGTCTGCATCAATATTTTATTTCTGCTCTCTACAGTGAGCTATGTCTTATTGTACAAAATCTGCGTGATAAAATCATTTTTCAGACAAATTTCCGTTGCCTCTTGAGTTTAAGTTATACAATATTTCTATATTCCTTGATCATTGGATATTTCAATAGTGTCTTGGTTAGAATTATCTGGTTTGTTTTTTCCAATTTGGTATTCAACATGCATTTTATCTTTTCCAGTTCTGCTAGAATTGATTTTTCCTTCACTTGAACTATTTTGTGTAACATTAAACCCCCAAGGTTCTTAAATTAATTTATCTTTCTAACCTTCACTCAATACAGGCCCTTAAATTCTTTGCAAATCAAAGACAATACTTTGATAAACTGGTGGAGATTTCTGTTGTTACTTTGGTCAGAGATGGTGGCTGTGAAAATGGATTTTCCCTTTGTTCTGCCATTGTAAGTTTTATACTTCAAAAGATGGAATTCAGCAGACCAGAGATATCTATAAACGGTATGTTCTGAGCAATTAGCTTAGGGTGTTGTTTTCCGAATTATGCTCCCACAGGAGATTTTTTTTTATCTTGTATCTACAATTCCTCAACTGTTTCTCATTGCAGATTTCTAGCATTGCTTCATCCTGGCCTTTCTTTATATAGACATTGCATTGACCTGTAAACAAACCTTGCATCAATAGGAGATAAAAAAAAATGGTCTCGTAAATGCCAGGAAATTATATGAATCTGCACTTGCAACTTATGACCAAAATGTCAGCTTGTGGCGTATTGAGACCAAGGTAAAGGTTTTTCTTTTCCTTTTTCCCCATTGTGGTATTACTACAGCTGAAATTGACAAAATATGTCTTTAGTTGGTCTCCTATTTCCATGGATTTGGCTTGTACCTTTGTGTAATGGATAGTTATTCATTCAATTCAAATGACAAAACATGAATTTATTTTTTGGGAATGATTATGCAGATGGGAACATCAGAAAAGACCACTGCTTTCTATTTGCATGTGAGGAGAGTACTCAAAGATGCTAGTGAATTTGTTGCTTCCTCAGATATGTGATTTCTAAATTACAACCATGGCTATTGGAATTCAATGATGTGTCATGTTGGTGAATTTGGGGACTACTAGAAACATATATAAAAGGGAAAGAAAAGAGAAATTTAGGGGAAAAAAAACGCAAGGATTGCAATCTCACTTAGCCACTTCCTTCATAAAATATGCACCAAGAGACAAAAGCCTTTCCACTGAAGTCTCACTTCATCTGACACTGGAGGTGTAGATGACTGTCTAACAACAGTTGGTTGGGTTGGGATGTACACAAGATGGTGATGAACATAATGCTTAACGAGAGAATGCATTCATCAACCTGCATGACAGCATAGAATGAGGCAACTGAGATCTAGCTAGCAGAATTAACCAACAAAATAAAGTTAACACTTAACATTATTGGTGATGATGCAAGTGATACTTAGTGTGATCACAAATTATAGAGCTCATAGAGGAGAGGGGTTGTTCCATTGAAGTAGAAAGTTATTGTTGTTGATTGATCAAGATGATCGATATAAAAGGCGAACGTGTATTATAAGAAGCATGGAAGCATCTAACAGGAACTAGAGTTAACAGCTAGGATATGATACCATTCAGATACAACTAATTAAGTGAATTAACAAACTAAAAAGCTTGACTAACAACTATCAGTTGTAATGTTGTATAACTTCTGTTACTGTTTGCTTCTAGAATGCTCAGGGTTGAAACGTTCCTGAAATAAATCACAGAGGCTTGGGCCTTGAGACACAAGCCTCTTTATATAGAGGCAAGCCTAAACACAGCTCTCATTAAGAATTTACAACTTACAAAGCTAATCCTCTAAAGAAATTCTTGTGATAATCATCATTCATGACTTAGAATTAGCTGGTTAAAATCGAAGTAGAACTTACTTCCTCTAAGATGATCTTAGATTTCAGGCTTGTGCTTCCACAGATGCACCATAACTTCGCATTACATCAATTTCATGGACGACAACAGGCTATGTTAATATATAATTTTAACTTATTTTAGGGACCGCGTGCTTTACACAGAAAAAAATCATGCAATCCCAACAGAGAAAATAAAGAGTGAGAAAAAAATGAATAAAAGAATTAAGTAAAAAAACTGAAATTTTGATACATGACGACGACGGTTAGACATTTTTATAAAAGTATTGTTGACTATCGGTTGTTGATTATTACTAAAATTTCACCTTACTATAAGTCTAGCAGATTAAGGCCACTTGCCGCCCATGCTGACTTGCATTCCATGAAATATGTAATGAATGCACTCAGAAAAATAATAGTATATGACACAAGCACATATGCTTTCATGATCAATTAAAGCATGTAAGGATACTCTACGTATTAAAGAAAATAAAGCATATACTATTTGCTTTCATCATGACGACAAGTAGAGTTATCGATCTAAGATATTTCGAGAAAAGTATGCTTCAATAGGATATATTATATATTTTTATAAGTTGCAAGTCAATATCCAATAAGTTGTTTATTTTATTTTGTTAGTATTTTATAAATACTATTTTTTCTTTAAAAAATAATAAAAGTGGTAACTATTATGGTCATAATAAGTGACTATGATGAGAAGTGTTAACATAACGATAGTAGAGATAATGATAAAATAAGATGAGTATAAATTAAGAGAGAGAGAAATTAAGAGACTTTAAACTCATAAATTAAATAGTTTCCCAAGTGCAAAGAAAGATATTCATTTTATTCTAGTTGCTTTTAACTAGATATATTACTTTTTAAAGCCGAATGGAATACGATAAGTATTAAGATTAATTTATCTTACTCCGCTAACTAATATTATTTAGTATACTCTTATTTTTATTGTGCTAATCACCAAAGCGGTAAGTTTTTTAAATTCGTACGAGTAATGTGTAACGTTTAATATTTTGCAAATAAGTTGTAAAATTTGGAACTTTATGCCATAATTAATGAAATGAATTCAAAGATTAAAGTTTATGAAAGAATAATTCGTGTGTACTATCAGCGAGACAAATTGTCGGTTATTGTACAAGTTTGTTATACTCCTATAAACTAGTAGTAATTTTTATGGGGATAGCTGGTATCAACATTGCTTCTATTTTTTTAATCAAAATTGCTAATTATAAGATCCATGGAATAAGAAAATGATTTCTTTTTTACAGCTTTGAAGAGAGAGGGGAGGGGCGGGCCGCAGAGTGTGGCAACAAGTTCGGACTCGGACCTTCCAAAATCCAAATCCAACTCCACCGCCAAGCCAACTACACTACACTTTCTTTTTTATTTTCTTTTCATAAAAGTAATATTTTAATTTAGTTGAAGAGATTTTTGTAACTAATAAATTTATATTATTAGTGATAAGTAAATAATAAATACTACTCCTATTTTTATTAATTATAAGATTTTTTTAACTTTTTTGTGCTTATTACGGAAACTAATTAATTTAATTAATTATATTAAATTTTTATTATTTAAACTATCATTTCAAAATTATTTTTTCTTATCTTTTTATCTATTTAATTATTTTTATTAATGCTTAAAATAATAATAATTAAATAAGAACATATAAAAAAATACATCTAAAAATTAAAAAACTTTCTTATAAAATAAACAAATAAATTTCTAAAAATATCTTTATAATTAATAACGAATTGAGTAGGTATTAAAATTGGCGTCTGCATATATATATATATATAAAGTGGGGTATAATTATTATTATTATTAATTCTTAGACGCAAGTATGTGGTGTTGCTTTGCTATAGTAGAATGATAGTAAATGGAGGAGATCAAGTGTTGATGGTGATGTTGTGATTATTGTCCTTGACTTGCTCCCTTCCTCCAAGCTGAGCACGACACTATTCTAGTTCTAGCTATTTTCTATTCCCACCTAGGATATGATATTAACACCACCACCACCACCACCACCGATTTTCTCTCCCCTTCAATCGCACTTCCCAGCCTGAAATGGATTTTTCTCTTCCATTCCACCGCCTAATCCTATCTCTTCCTCACCTTCTGCAACTTCTCTAAGGTACTTCTTCTTCTTCTTCTTCGCTTTCTATTCCCATTTTTCACCTTCAGAATTTGCATTCGGTGTGAAGCAAAATGCTTTCTTCACAATTCCGAGAGGTGATTTTTTTTTCTCTTTTTTTTTTTTCTGAAACTCTTTGGTTTCCATTTAATAAAGATTCTGAGGAGGGTGAATGATTTTCGTTTCTCTTTTTTTTTGTTTGGGGGGAAGGGTGAATCGATTAAAACGATTCCTTTTGGATTCTTTGTGTTCGGTTTTAGAAACAGCTTGATTCCAAGTTTCCGATTCCGTTCTTTTATGATTTATAACCCGGGTTTAGGAACGGATTATTATTAATTGCTATTTTTTTTTTTTAAAGTTAAAGTCATCCCTTGTAAAGGAATGTCATCATACGAGGAAACAATAAAAGTTGGAAATATTTATGTTAGGTTAAATGATGTTCCTTTAATGAGTTATACTACAAGTTAGATTAATTCATCATTTATTAGCATTGACCATATAAATGGACGACTTAGATCACATGTTTCAATTATGGCCGCTTAGTTATGTTATGATAGTTCTCTTGCCAAACGTCCTGTTCATTTGCGGAGATTTGTTTTTATATATATATATATATATATATATATATTATGATAAAGGTATACAGTTTTCTTACTAAGAAAGCATACTGAAGTATCCTTTGTTCATATTTTCTTTAATGACTGCTTGGAAATTGGTATATCCTGCTAACAACTACAATATGTAGTTTCAAAACTCCCTTGTTTACCTGGAATTCCATATATGCAGCTTTGTGATGTTTTTGCCTGCTAAGAAATTCACTTTCCTTAGTAAAGTGTTTTCATCTTTTTTATGGGCATTTTCATGGAACTTTCATAGAATATGTTCACATTTTATTAGTATTGTTTTTAATCCCTTTTGTTCAAACTACTGCAGGTGAACATGGTCTTTCTGAATCCGATTGTCAAACTGGGGAAATCCGTTAGAATATTTTATGTTTCCCCTTCAAGTTCAACGCTTGGCTCCCCGGCCACGCCACATTTCTAGGCCAAAACCTCCCATGTTCTTTTGTGCGTTGCTTCTATTGTTGCTGCCAATTTGTGTGATTGGAATTTTTATCCATGGCCAAAAGATTATTTATTTCTTCCGACCACTTTGGGACAACCCCCCTGCCCCCTTCACAAGTATACCTCACTATTATGCAGAAAATGTCTCTATGGAACACCTTTGCCGCCTTCATGGCTGGTCCCTTCGATCCGAGCCTCGCCGCATTTTTGATGCTGTTATCTTCAGCCATGAGTTAGACATGCTAGAGATTAGATGGCAGGAACTTTCTCCCTATGTATCAAAGTTTGTGATCCTTGAGTCCAATACTACGTTTACAGGCATTCCAAAACGTCTCTTCTTCGCCTTAAACAGGGAAAGATTTTCCTTTGCCAAACAAAAGATTGTCCATGACATTTATCCTGGCAGAGTTGCAGTCCCTGGATTGCCCGAGGACCCATTTGTGCTTGAGTCAAAACAGCGTGGGGCGATGAATGTATTGTTACACCGTGCAGGCATTTCCAACGGTGATATTCTTCTCATGTCAGATACAGATGAGATTCCAAGTCCTCATACATTGAAACTGCTTCAGTGGTGTGATGGGATTCCTCCCATAATGCATCTTGAACTGAGGAATTACATGTACTCATTTGAGTTCCCCGTGGACTACAGCAGCTGGCGTGCCACTGTCCACGTATATGGTCCCCGAACACAATACCGGCACTCACGCCAGTCGGATGTAATTTTCCCAGATGCAGGATGGCACTGCAGCTTTTGCTTTCAGTATATTTCAGAGTTTGTGTTCAAGATGACTGCCTATAGCCATGCAGACCGTGTGAAAAGGAAATATTTTCTTAGTCATTCAAGAATTCAGGACATTATCTGCAAGGGAGATGATCTTTTTGATATGCTCCCTGAAGAATACTCTTTCCAGGAGTTGATTAAAAAGATGGGGTCAATACCCCGATCAGCTTCTGCGGTTCATCTTCCTGCCTACTTGATAGAGAATGCAGATAAATTCAAGTTCCTTCTTCCTGGAGGCTGCTTAAGACCACCAGAATAAATGATTTTTTTTATGCAAAGTAACGCATAACCTAGATTTGCACTTTAGCTTTAGATTTTGGTAGGATACATGGCATAGCACTAAGTCTCGTAGTTTTATCATTGTTCTTGAATATGAAGCAGCAGATATAAATTGCATGGAGAAACAGAATATAGCACAGTCACTATAACATTTTGTAGCTGTAGAAACTCATCCCGCTCACATATCTTTTTGTTAAGTATAGGAGATAGTGGAGAGAACTAGTAATGTGGTGGCTTAATAAACAAAGAGCTTCAACTGACAGAAATGGTGATAAAAGAAAATTAATACTTTTGTGCTTGTGTCTCCTTATGAAAGCGGTTTCTTTGCACGAATGGATTGGAACCATAAATAAATTTCATCTGTAAATTATTATTTCTCCAAGTGGGTAAAAGACAGAGAAATGTTCGAAAGAGTTGCGTGGCTCTTTTATTTCCTTTTATCTTTTCTATGTTCTTGAATCTTTATCGCAGCTTCAATTTTCGTTTTCTGGAAATAGTTGTTATTTATATTATTATGATAAGATTAATTTTTCTAAAAGACAAATTCAAGATTTTGATTTATAGTTGTCATAAGTGAGTAGAGTTTAAGCTTTGGAATAGAATCATTATGTTTTTTATGCATAAGAATAATATTTGTTTATGTACAGTGCAAGGTTCTGTTTTCTCTTTATTCCATAAAATGGTTACATTACATATTTATTCATTTAATGCATACAAACCAAAAGAATAGTGATTTTTAATTGATTAGTTAAAGTTTTATTAAATTCATATACCAAACATAAGATAAAATTAAGGATTACAGAAAATTGTCATTGTATTCAAGTCTTTCTACTTAGAGTCTTATCTACTCATACTTGGATTCTACAAACACTTATTACGTATATATAACATTAAAATAAATGAAGTTGACATGATACATGTTAAATGGAGAGTATTATTTATTTGTTTTCTTTATAATTAGGAGTAATGGAGTAGGTTTTTTAGCCTTGACTTAAATGGTTAGGTTCAACGAATACCTTCACGATGACATTGACAGCACCAGTTTGGGTATGAATTGGCTCTTGCATGTTGGTTATTAGTGAGAAAGGATGTTTAAAAAGTAGGGGAAAAAATAAGAGAATGAAAACTGGAAAACACATTTAATTATCCATTTCAAAGTTTAAATGTCAAATTTAAAATCTTAACTTAGATTATAATAACTCGAGATCATCTATTTTGCAATAATTACTTACTAGTTCAAGTCCTATAAAGACTAAACTCAAATATCTACTTTGTTAATTTATTCCAATTTTCTTACAGAAACTCTTGCTAACATAATTATATAAATATACAAAAGCATACAATATTAATAATATTAGAGAATTTTGAAGAAAGACGCTCTTTTTATTTCGTTTTTTTTTTTTTTAATTTACCTACTCTTAGAGAGAGAGAAACTTATTATTATTTATTCATTGCTTTAAAAACTCAAGTTATTTATCCATTGTCTTAGAGTAATTATTTTTTATACTTAATTCTTAAATTATTTTACATACTAATTATTTATCATAAACAAAAGAACAATAATAAGAAAATCATATTAAGAATTTAAAAATAATTTTAATATAACAAAGATACTAATTATATTTTTAATACATGTATTGTTTCTGAAACAAACTGATAAAAAAACAGAAAGTAACCTTTTTTTCTTATAGAATTAAGCTAAAATGATAATCAGATTTTCAACATGAAAAGAACCCAAAAAATTAATTGCATTTATAAAGTGATGTGAAATAGTTGACTACAATGGGAACCGACACAAATAAAAAGGAAACTAATGAGAATAATTTACTCTTATTAAATTGTCATGCTAACAATATAGGAAACTGCATCATGTTGGAGGCAAACACTCCTGCTAGGCCCCCTTTGCTCCTGTCTCTTTGTGCAACCTTGTCTCTTGAAAAATGGTTGGACGTAGATTTAAATAAACTGTAATTTTTATTTCAATTGGGTAGGGTGAACGTAGGATACATTAGATAGTTATTTATCATTTTTATCCTGTTTCTATTTTAAAAATATGTCTAAATTAAAAAGTATAAAGAATTTTTATATTAAAACTATAACGAAAATATATTTTTATTCTCATAAAATTAAAATTATTCATGCAAAAAAATTAATCTTGTTCGTTCTCACAAAATTTAAATCTCTCATATTTTGACTCTGTTCAGATTTAAATTTTAATATATGATTCTCTGGAATTAAAAAATCACAAAATATAAAAAAACTGTCACAAATTTTAAACCTTTTTCCCTTATTCATCTTCTTCAAATCCCATTAAACCACAACCCCAAAATCAGAAATCAGAACCATAGTCATTGAATGTAATGATAAACATAAGAGTCAGATGCTAAGAATCAAACGCAAACAACACAACATGGAAGCAGATGACAAATGAGGAGTTTGGGTCGCGCGGGGGTGGTTTTGGGATGGTGATGGGTGGTAGATACGGGTATGGGTGCCAAAGATATGGTGGAGGTGAATAAACCTTCAAATTACTCCTCCGTAGTGCTCCTGCTACTCAACCTCCATATCCAAATCCAACAACAAGCAATTGTTCTTATTTTTCCTCTTTAGTTGTTTTGTTTTGTTCTCTCTGTGTGTTTTTGTTTTGTGCTTCTTCTTCTTTTTTTTTTCTTTTTTTTTTTATTTGTGGGGGTTTTAGCCCAAAAATCGTAGGAAGAGACTAGGCAACACGATACCAACGAAGGAGTGACACAAAAGTTATGTGAATCAACCATTTGAAGTTAATCATAGTAAATTTGAATTTTATGAGAACAAATAAAGTGTTAAAAATTTTATAAGAATGAAATTCAAATATTTCTAATTTTATGAGAAAGAAAAATATATTTTAGTCTAATTTTATTTTTTATTATTAATGTAACTTCAGTATTTTGATTTATGGTCAGTTTATATAAAAAAAATACTGTCTTGGATTTTTAAAAGGAACAAATAGTAACAATTTTTTCATTTAAAAATAGACAAATAAAAAGTAAGACATTTTTAACCGCAACTATTTTTATTTTTTGTATATACATAAGAACTTATGTTTTTACACTAAAATGAAAAAATAAAAAAATAGTATTTATTATATTAGATCAAATTGAACACAGATGAATACGATATCTTATCAAATTTAATAC
>PYAF01003789.1:635807-653422 GCA_007407185.1 Glycine tomentella
ATGTTACATGACCTAATAAAGAAAAAGATAACTATTGGTTTTGATTTTTATAATTAATATTAATAAATGTATTTTATCTTTTAAAGTGTATCTCCTTATTTTAAACGAACAAAATCTTTTAGAAATAATGTCCATTTTTCATAAAAAGACAAATAAATTTATTATATAATAAGATTTGACTGATTCAAAGGCAACAAATATGTAAGATGAAGAAGAAAAATGCATTTACTGTTCAATTAAAGTTAATTAAAATTACAAAATATTTCAATTAAAATCAATAGTAATAAATATATATTTTTCATTTAATTTGTTTGTTTGCTTGTAAATTCAATCTGGCAAGATAAACATCCAATATTTATTTATTTTACCATGCCGAGTCTTTATTTATTTTACTTCTTGCCATTAACATCGCTATTTTATTAGTTATTTATTTATTATTATTTTACTTGGACAGTTATAATTACTTGCTAGTGCTTGCAAGTGGGTGAAGTTGGCTGTCACTGGAGGGGCTACCCTTTACAATTTACAAACATGCATATAGATGATAACATGGGATCCACCACGCATGGAATAATACTAACTTTACTTGTGTGATAACATCCTAATCTTCCTTCAACAGGAAAAAAGAGTCAAATATTCATATTCTAATAATATAAGAAATATTTTGCCTTTTCAATCAATCAAAAACAAAAAAAAATTGTATTTCCATTCTTTTTACTAGAAAGAACTTGAAATCTCTGCCTAATAAAACCACACAGACGTACCTAGACACAAAAACAGCCTAATAGAGGAAACTCATGATGACAAATATGGCCATAACATAATTTATTTCTCGATTTAATCTTTTTTGAAAATCCTAAATATTAAATAAATAACAAATCTAGCCCATAGCAAAAATTAGAAAATAATTAATGTTACCGCTGGTTGAAAACGCCGCGAGTCCACCCGAAAATAAATCCAAATCTAGGACTCTCGATAAGCCAATAGCTTATCACAGACCGTATAAGCACACTGGCTTATCCAAGCGCGTATAAGTGCAGTTACTTATCCAACTACTTATAATACAAACTATGATTCCATCTCATCTCGTCTTATTTAAACTGTCTGATGATACCATTATTTCGTCGCTCACAACAATTCTTCTCTTCTCTCTCTATCCCCGTTTTCTCTTTCTCCTTCTTGTTCTTCTTCTTCTTCAAATCCCTAGCCCCCTTTTGTTGTATAAATACTCAACCAGAAAGCTCTAACACAAGAAAAAGCTAGAGAGAGAAAGTGGAGCGAGAAAAATACTGAAACCCTCCCTCGCCATTCTCGTTCTGCTCCGTCCCTCTCGATCTGCGCCGGGGATTCTCTGGCAGGTGAGAGCTCCTTTGCCCTCTCACTTTTGTCTCTTGTAGCGCGATTTTTCCGTCCAATTTAGAGTTCGTTTTGTCTGTGATGTGTTTTTTGTGTATTCGTCTTTTTCTTGAATTTGTGGTTTTGGATGTATCGGCGGTTGAATTCCGTGTTTCGATGATCAGGTATTGTTGATCTGTTCGGTTCTAGATCTTTTCGTGCGGCTTTTGTTGACGGCACCGTCATGTCTTCCCTCAGCAGAGAGCTTGTTTTTCTCATACTTCAGTTTCTCGATGAAGAGAAATTTAAGGAGACTGTTCACAAGTACGTTAGTTTACGAAAAAATTAAATTTATTTCTGTTTTTTTTTTATATATTTAATTTAATTTGTTTTTCTCTTGTATGTGAATTTGTGAACGTGAAGGTTGGAGCAAGAATCGGGATTTTTCTTTAACATGAGGTATTTTGAGGATATGGTGACGAATGGGGAGTGGGATGAGGTGGAGAAGTACTTGTCTGGTTTTACGAAGGTGGATGACAATAGATACTCCATGAAGATCTTCTTTGAGATACGAAAGCAGAAGTACTTAGAAGCATTGGACAAGTAGGTTATCTGTGGTGTTTGGCTGCTTTGTTATTCTTTTCCAATTTGCTTACTGCTTAGTCATTTATTTTGTTGTTAGTTAAAAATTGAATGGAAAAAATATTGTCACAGGCAAGATCGAGCAAAAGCGGTGGATATTTTAGTGAAGGATTTGAAGGTATTTGCTGCATTTAATGAAGAACTTTTTAAGGAAATCACTCAGTTGTTGACTTTGGACAACTTTAGGTATGAAGATGGTTACCCTTAGATTTTATGTTTTGGTGCCTGGCTTATCGATGTAATTTTTTTCTTGGCCTATAATGTGGGTTTTTATGATTTTGCAGACATAATGAACAGCTATCCAAGTATGGAGATACAAAATCTGCACGAGGCATAATGCTGGCTGAACTGAAGAAATTGATAGAAGCTAACCCTCTGTTTCGCGACAAGCTTCAATTTCCTACTTTAAAGAACTCCAGATTGCGAACTCTAATTAATCAGAGGTTATTAAAAGATCTTATCTTTGATGTGTAAATATAATCCATGCTTTGATAACTGTGATGTTACTCACATTTATTATTTGTGTTTTGACTTCAGTTTAAATTGGCAACATCAACTTTGTAAGAACCCAAGGCCCAACCCTGACATAAAGACCCTTTTTGTGGACCATAGTTGTGGGCAAGTGCAACCAAATGGTGCACGAGCCCCATCTCCGGTTACCAATCCCTTAATGGGTGCTGTCCCAAAGGCTGGAGGTTTCCCACCACTTGGTGCTCATGGTGTAAGTAAAACAACAGGACATGATCCATCTATGTTTTACTAGTAATGCTTCTTTATACTTATTATGACTCTGTCTATACATTTTTCAGCCATTTCAGCCCACACCAGCTGCTCTTCCGACATCCCTTGCTGGATGGATGGCTAACCCATCTCCTGTTCCACACCCTTCGGCTTCTGCTGGACCCATAGGTTTGGCAGCAGCTAATAATGCAGGTAAGGTCATAAGTAACTGTTTTTTTTAGTGTTTCTAATAACACATGGCCTGAGAATTGGCATCAGTTCTATGCTAGCAATATGGGGTTTGCTATCAATTATGAGTATAATCACTCATGATGGAGAAAACACATGCAGCATGCAATAGCAGCTAATGTTCCGCCATTCAATGAAACTGAATTGCACACTTCTGTGTTTAACCAAACTGATTTTCTTTTGCCCTTTTTGGCTTTCTACTTGTGATAATGGTAGCAGCTATTTTAAAGCGCCCCAGAACCCCTCCTACCAATAACCCAGCTATGGACTATCAAACTGCTGATTCAGATCATGTATTGAAGAGAACAAGACCTTTTGGATTATCAGATGAAGTACAGTACCTGCTTTCTATTTGCTCCTCTCTCTCTCGTTTAATTTAAAAATGAGAATTTGAAGTTGTTATCTATACCTAAGGGTATTCCCTTTGTTTCATTGTTGTTTGTGTGCACATGCACTTATCTGTAAGACTGTATCTGTTTTATCCACTATACATTTGTGCAATGAAAAGTGTACTGATTAGAGTGATAGTTCATTGTATATGATCAGTCCCTGTTAAAATGTTTCAACAGGTCAGTAATCTACCAGTAAATTTGCTTCCCGTTGCTTACTCTGGCCAGAGCCATGGTCAGAGCTCCTATTCCTCTGATGACTTGCCCAAGACTATTGTGATGACTCTCAACCAAGGTTCAATTGTCAAAAGCATGGATTTCCATCCACTGCAGCAAATTCTACTTCTTGGTAAGCCTCTTTTGTTGTGTATGTCAGTTATGTCTTGATAATTTCTTCTTTAATCTGTATGTTATATGTTATATCTAGTGATATTTGATATTCATTATTTACTTATTTATTTCTATTGATGGTTAGTTGGAACAAACATGGGCGATGTCATGGTGTGGGATATAGGCAGCCGTGAAAGGATTGCTCACAGAAATTTTAAAGTCTGGGAACTTGGAGCATGCTCTGTGGCGTTACAAGTATGACTCTCAAAATAAAATTTGTCAATGCTGTATATTTATTGATTGTTTTTAAGACTGTTTGCCATGTGATGATTACTAATTCCCTGATTCTTATACAGGCATCTCTTTCCAATGATTACTCAGCATCAGTCAATCGGGTGGTGTGGAGTCCTGATGGAACACTTTGCAGTAGGTTCTAATGAGTTTTTTTGTGCTGTGATGTGTCTGCTGTTTGCCTTGAACACAAATTTGCAAGGAGTTAAAGTTTGATTTATCCTCATTGATATTTCAGGTGTTGCTTATTCTAAACATATTGTTCACATATATTCCTATCATGGTGGGGATGATCTTAGAAACCACCTAGAGGTTTGTCTGTCTCTCTAATGTTCATTAGATCTTCTATGAGCTCATTATTTTTATTAAATTTATAGCCATTCCTGTTTATGTCCAATCTATACATTGAAAGCTAAAGGCCCACAACTTATGTGCTTGATATATAGCTGCTTACTCAGTTTTTGTGGTTCAGATTGAAGCTCATGCTGGGAGTGTCAATGATCTCGCTTTTTCATATCCAAACAAACAGCTTTGTGTTGTGACCTGTGGAGAGGATAGGGTCATCAAGGTTAGTTGTCACATATTTTGTTATAGATATCAATATCAATAAAAAAAACACAATTTTAAGTGTTCAAGGTTTTGCAGGTATGGGATGCAGTTACTGGTGCAAAGCAGTATACTTTTGAGGGTCATGAAGCACCTGTATATTCTGTATGCCCTCATCACAAAGAAAGTATTCAGGTAATAATTTATATGTGTGTATGTCTGTGCGTGTGCACACATGTTTATCAGTTGTCTAAATTGAGGGGACCAAGTAAGGGCAAAAAGGAGAAAAAATAAAATAAATAGTGCGGGGAGCAGTCGTAAATGTAATTCTATAATTCATGGTATATGTGATTCTCAGTGTGCCATAGTAGTTAACTGGTTATGTTAGATCAATAATAGTATTATAATAGCATTATATATATATTAGTTTGTTTTGATTCACATGTTCGATCGTGTTATAAAATTTTCAACTGTGTTCTGATATGGCTCTGCAGTTCATCTTCTCAACCGCAACTGATGGAAAAATAAAAGCATGGTTGTATGATAACATGGGTTCTAGGGTTGACTATGATGCACCTGGTCATTCTTCTACTACAATGGCATATAGTGCTGATGGAACAAGGTTAAGAGATAAATGTTTTTCCTCTTCTTATCTTCCCTTGCCCTGTTTGATGCATGAATTAGTTTATTTATTCTCTTATTATATGTCTGGTTTTTAGATTGTTCTCGTGTGGAACGAATAAAGAAGGGGAATCATTTCTAGTGGAATGGAATGAAAGTGAAGGAGCTGTGAAGCGTACTTATCATGGTCTTGGGAAGAGATCTGTAGGTGTTGTTCAATTTGATACCACCAAGAATAGGTTCTTAGCTGCTGGTGACGAGTTTATGATCAAATTCTGGGACATGGATAACACAAACATGTTGACAAGTGTTGAGGCAGATGGTGGATTACTGGTAATTACTGGACTGACATTGTGTTTTATTCATCTGATGATAATTTCATTATGTAGTAATACATGTCTTTGAAATCTGCAGGCTTCGCCCTGTATTAGATTTAACAAGGATGGAATACTGTTGGCTGTCTCCACAAATGACAATGGAGTTAAAATTCTAGCTAATGCAGAAGGAATTAGGCTGCTTCGAACAGTGGAGAATCGTACATTTGATGCTTCTAGAGTTGCTTCTGCAGCTGTTGTGAAGGTAAAGTGATTGGTAGTGTGTTAATCTTTTGCAAGTACATCATCTGAATCCTCCATGTTAATTCAGGCACCTACTATTGGAGCTTTTCCTTCTACCAATGTAACTGTTGGAACAAGCCTTGCTGATAGAGCTCCTCCAGTAGCAGCCATGGTTGGGATTGTGAGTTTCTCCATACACAAATCTTTTAATGAATGAGGATTCTATTTCGCCTTTTGTTTTTAATTGTACTATTCTCTTTCTCTTTGTAGAATAATGATACTCGGAATTTAGCTGATGTGAAACCCAGAATTGTTGATGAAGCTGTGGAAAAATCCAGGATATGGAAGCTGACAGAAATTAATGAACCATCACAATGCCGCTCCCTGAAACTTCCTGATAGTTTATCATCTATGAGGGTACTGCAGATATTAAAATCGTATATATTGATAATATTTTTTTGGCATGTGAAGCTGATGCCTGTACTTGTATTCTATTCTCATCAATGCATTCATGCTATGCTTCCCTATTAATTCACTACATTTCAGAAAAATTATATATTAATCTATAAATAAATGTGATGTTGCTTGTACATTTGTACTTTATGTGTATTGTATGACACCTTTTCCTGTATGGTATTTATGTTTGCATGTTGTGTTCAAAATAGTATTCACCTCTCTTTTTTTCTTTTAGGATGCATGCATCTTATTACAAGTTCAACTGAGTATTCAATCAACATTTTAAATATTTTTTCAGGTTTCTAGGTTAATTTATACAAATCAGGGGGTTGCGATTTTGGCTTTGGCAGCAAATGCTGTTCACAAGCTTTGGAAATGGCAGAGAAATGAGCGGAACACTACTGGGAAGGTAACGAGCATCTATTACACTTGGTTGTGTGTACATTTTATCATGTTAATGTTCATAAGATTGTTAAAACAAGTATTTCTTATACAGGCCACTGCAAGTATTCAACCACAACTATGGCAACCATCTAGTGGAATACTGATGACTAATGATATAAGTGATACTAACCCAGAGGATGCTGTGTCATGTTTTGCACTGTCAAAGAATGACTCATATGTTATGTCTGCTTCAGGGGGGAAAATTTCCCTATTCAATATGATGACATTTAAGGTATGTTGTGGCTTTCATTTTGTATGTTCTTACATTCTAATAATTTAGGAAATTATTAAGTGGTTAATGTTGCTAATACTTTATTTAGAAAGAATCTATGTACTGGTTATTTGTTTCTATGTTGCTAATTCTTTATTTAGAAAGAATCTATGTACAGGTTATTTGTTTCTGATCCTTCAATAGATGAGATAATAAACATAGTGAGTGTACATAGATATTTATGCATTTACTGGTAGTTAATATTACTATATTGAATTAGGACTGCTATGTTGTTGGGACTTGGGATCACTGAACAGACCTCACTTCTGAGTGCAACATTATTGTTGTTGTCATAGGCTAGCACCTATTCAATTTGGTGCACAGTATAGCCTGTTCTCAGATGGTCAGATTTATCATATACCTCATTAAATTAAAAGTGTTTACAATTTAGGCTTTTATGAATGCCTAAGATTGGAAAACAAATGAAAGAGACTTAATTTAGTTATGAAGTTGCATCCAAGACAATTGGAAATCACCAACTTGGCTGCTTCAGTTGGGTGAAGTAGTTTGGAGCCTAACATATCTTCTTACTCGTTGTTTCTCTCTCTCTGGGGGAGAGACAGAGACTAATGGTGTTCACATTATTAGTAGTTCCTATTCTCTTTGACCTTTAAGCAGAGTATTGCCAAAATGGACAGACTATATTAAGAAAAAAATGCAACTCCACATAAATTAGATGATAGTCTACTATCTACTTAGTAATTCAACTAAGCAACCTTTTGATGGTTTAGTTTAGTATTTCCAGACCTTAGTATTATTTTTTTGTGGCAATTGTATATTGTGGTTACATTAATTTCTGTGAATTTCAACTGCAGACAATGACAACTTTCATGCCACCTCCACCAGCTGCAACATTTCTTGCATTTCATCCTCAAGACAACAATATTATTGCTATTGGCATGGAGGACTCTTCCATACAAATCTATAATGTTAGAGTGGACGAGGTATTACTCTATGCACGATCTAGACTAGAGCTGGTGGTTAAGCTTCATAAATTAATGATTTTTTAAAATTCATACAAGTCTCTCCCTCTCTCTCCTTCCACACAATGTCTTAAGACATTAGTTTAGTTTCATACGTCATTGGTGTTTTAAAATTTTTGACATTGACCTTTTTTGTTTAATTTGTTTTCCTCTAGGTCAAAACCAAGCTAAAAGGTCATCAGAAGAGAATTACTGGTCTTGCCTTTTCTCATGTTCTAAATGTGCTTGTCTCATCTGGAGCTGACTCTCAGGTAAGGAATTTTATCTTTAGGCGCTCTCTTGCTATTAGTTGCCAAAAGCTGAAGTAACCTACATGGAAGAAATTGGCTTTTGTTGCTCTGACAGTCCAGAATGTTATATGTATGACTGCTTGGAAAATGATTGCTTTTGGAAGCATAATTTTGAAAATCATTTAGATATTGAATAAAATCATGAATGTGTTCCGCTGATTTTCTTTATGTTTACAGTTGTGTGTTTGGAGCACAGATGGATGGGAAAAGCAAGCAAGTAAATTCCTACAAATGCCCAGTGGACGACCGCCTGCACCTCTTGCAGATACTCGGGTCCAATTTCATCTAGACCAGACACATTTACTGGCTGTTCATGAAACTCAAATAGCCTTATATGAGGCACCAAAGTTGGAATGTATAAAGCAGGTGTGCTAGTTATAAATAATATAATTTAATTTAATTGCCAGCTCTATTTGGCTTTCTTCATTTCAATGTGATCGAGCTCAAGCCTGCAAGCTTAACCTTGTGCTGTGCTTCATTTTTTGTATGATCAGTTTTCACCTCGGGAAGCCAATCCAATCACACATGCTACATACTCATGTGATAGTCAGTCAATATATGTAAGCTTTGAAGATGGAAGTATTGGCATTCTTACTGTCCCTGCGCTCAGATTAAGATGTAGAATAAATCAATCTGCTTATCTCCATCCCAACCCAAGGTGTGTTTTTATTATCAATTGTAATGAATGATCTGTTATTGAAACTTGAAAGTTTCTTTTCTCATATCTGACAAAAGTATCTTTCGACAGTTTGAGAGTGCATCCTCTTGTGATTGCTGCACATCCCTCCGAACCCAATCAATTTGCATTAGGACTCACCGATGGTGGAGTACATGTACTTGAACCACTAGAGGCAGAAGGAAAATGGGGTACTCCTCCTCCGAACGAGAACGGTGCCGGGCCTAGCACTGCTTCAGGTGCTGCTGTTTCAGAGCAACCCCAAAGATGATGGATGGCACATTATGTAGCACTTTTCTCTAAGGGCCTTTGAGTGTGTGTTTTGATTGCATATGATCCCGCTCCCTGGTGCCTCCATTCGGTTTGCAAAGGGAAGCTGCGGAACGTAGGTGTTTGTAGGTTAGGACAAATCAAATTGAACAAATCACCTTGTTATTAGTGGCTTCCTAACCGTGGGATTGGCACAGTATGTTATTACTCACATAGGATTACTGGCGTAAATTCGGCTGGGGCGTTGCAGAGTGGAGGGTCATTGTTATTATTATTATTTTCTTGGGTCCTACCTTTATTTGTGTAGTATTTTTTTTAATATATACAGAAAACTAGTCGTTATAGATTTTTTTTTTTCCAGCTAAAGTTAGCTATACTGATATTCAGTATTATTTTTACCATCTATGCAAGGATTTTTTAGAGCCTCTTTACGTGTTGGTTGAATGTTTTCGGCGACGATGGCTTCATTAATTCGATTTGTTAGATGTGCTTTTGGATCATTCAGATTTGGCAATAACAAATGTTATGAATTAAATTACTGATAGTAATTATAGTTGACTTTGTTGGAGATTTGATTTGACAATAATGCTAAACATTTTTTTGTAAGATATGCTTTGGGTTAATTTAGATTTTGCAATAACTATTATAGTTGTTTCAGAGCAACCCAAAAATGTCTTGTGATTTTTAAAAGATTATATAGGAAAGTACTTACCAATTTTTTTATTAAGATTTTTATAATTAAGATTTTGTAGTTTAAGTTTCAATAGATTTATATTATAAGAATTTAAAAGATTTGAAAAGATATTATGGATATTTTAAGGATTTCATAAAGTTTTAGAAAAACATAAAAAAATTGAAGAATTTTTTTTTACAAAAAGTACAGTAAATTTTGAATAAATAAATAAAAAACAAAAACAGCGTTGTAACTATGCTTTCTAATCGTTTTACCATCAACCAATGTGGCCATCTTATTATAAACTGAAGTCAAAGCCTCAAAAACATCCCGCCACGTCTAATATTACTTCTCAACATTCATCTTACAAAATCCCATGTATTCCCCCTAGTCCAATAACATTGCCAATAATTTCCTTTGAATCTAATTTGAACTTTGCCAAACCCTTTTTCCTGATTCGTAAACCTCACATAGTCGCATGCATCATTGCTGCCGATTCTTGAATTCTTACTCCTCACCTAATACGCCCCGATCATTCCGTCTTTCGTGCACAAGCCTTTATCTCAATGAAAAATACTAGGAATATATTCTTTTATATATTCTTTCAAATATATTTTCTCATTTGCTAAAATTTATTGAAAATGATAAAAATGAGTGAGTCTCATTATAGTTAATAATTATTTTTTAATTTTACATTTTCAATTAATTTTAACTATTTAAAGAGAGCATGCTAACGAATATGTTTCTAATTCTTCTCACCTGGATAACACTTTTTCTCTAATATCTATGATTTGAATTAGAAGACCTACATATTTATAAATCATTTAATAAGTGTCTGAATAATTTAAAAAAGAGAAATTAAATTTAAATTATGCATTAATGAATAATTGAAAGTCAGGCAAGGGACTAGAGAATTTGCTTAAAGAAAATTTACAGAAATAATGTTTGAAAATCGTCTGACAATGTAGAAAAATATATATTAAATAATTTTTTTTGCTAAGTATATACGATAATTGACAGTCAATCAAAAGACTAAAGAATTTAATTATAATTAATTTCATATGGTTCATGTATGTTGCCGTGTTTCTGATTTGACAATAAAGTTTTACCCGTCCACAAATGTTACTATGTGAGGGTCTCATGAGTATTGACCCAGATTGGTGCAGCGTTTACCTTTTTTTTTTTTTTTTTTAATTACCAAAGTGGTGCAATTTTTTCCAATTAATTATCAATATGAATACATTTTCAATAAATTACAAGAACGGGTAACTCATGTTTGCAAACACATTTCATATCTAAAGAAGTCATGCTTCTAGAGGACTGTTTTTTTTTTTAATTTTATGTTAAAAAATTGAAATTGTATCAGAGAATGCGACTTTCATATTTTTTTTGAAATTGCTATTTGTACGTCCCATGTTTACCGACACACCCCTTTATCAATTTTTTCCATGTACCCTCAACAAAATTAACTTTCAGAAATTAATGTTTACCGATACACCTATTTTTCATGCTTAATTAGTTAATTTACATTCTTCTAGTTACATAAAATCCCACTGATTTATCACGTTATTATTAAGATATTATTTTCTTGAATTTTATCTACAAATATTATTTCCTAAATGATTTAATTACAATAGTTATAAAATGAAACACTAACAGAACCTAATAAGAAATATAACTTTCAAAATTTATCTAGAATAGAATATCACTCAAATGATATCTAACTCTTAATTTCTAGTTGAGGGTACATTGAATTTTTTTAAAAGAGGGTGTATTGGTACACATGGGAGGTGTAAATAGAAATAATATGCGTTTCATTAATAAGAAGTGAAATTCATACCATTAAGTGAATTTTAATAAAATTTCAAAGAATTTACTGAAATAATGTGTTGAGAAAATTTGATTCTGACATTGCAATGGAGCTGAATTGTTGCTTGCTAATTTTTGGTTAGTTACCATCACAACCATGAAACATCTAAAATATGTTTTACCAACTGTTTACAAGAGTCAACTATACAACATCTAAAATATGCCGCAGACAGCAATCTATGGCCGGATCTGCCTCTGTATATCAACAAGTATCAGTGTAATAATCAGAAGCAGTGCCCATCCCTCCTAAAAAGCAGACTTTCCTTAAGTTCGAATATTGTGTTCTGGTTGAGGTTGCAACTAATTCCGCCTACGACCAGACTTTTTGTTTCTCTTACTGTGGCCTGGAGAAGATTGCTCATAAGCCACCGGTAGGACTGTTCCCTCCTTGATCCCATTTGAATCTGACATTTTATCAATTGTTTTTTGCGCTTCAAGAAAAATCTTGATATCTCTAATCTGTAATCATAATTTAACCCATCACATGACAATAAATTTGGAAAACTTCTGTACAAAGAATCATTGAAGCTAGTTGCAATACCTGTTCCTCCAAATCAATTATCCTCTCATTCTTCAATTTAATTGATGTAGCCTCCCTAAAAGATCACATATTTGCAGACAGGGATCGAGAATGAAGTTTTTGTCTGAAGTGGTCATTTTCTTGTTATATCAAATTTAAATAAATATGAATATACAAAAGCATATGTACCTCTCTTCAGCTTCTTTAACCTTCTTCCGCCATATCTCTTGATTTTTTATGAGTTTATGATTGACCTAAGGTCAGAAATAACGGGTAAATAGACGAGAATTCAAGCAAATAAATAAACCAAATGTAAGAGAGAAGGTTACCTCAGCAATGGCATTTCTTTCTTCTGTACACTTTTCCAGTTCATTTTGGATATCCAGCATTTCAGAAGCTGCAGCTTTCTCCACTGCTTTAGATGTGGAACTTTCCATTTTACTTTTTGTCTCCACTAGTAAAGATTCATAATACTAAAACAAAAAAGCATTAAAATAATCAGATTTCAGGAACACGCATCACCAGTACTATCACATCAGAAGATCGACAACATATGAAGAAAGTATCATAACATTTGTGCCAAAGCCTTTCATCATAAGAGAAAGCTACCATACTCGATGTTCCTAATCCCAACCACACGAAGAGTAATTCCATTACCTCCAATGACATTTCAGGAACAAGTAATTTTCAGGCACAGTTGATGACATAAATACTCTACAGTTCTGTACATCCAATTCAAAGACTCCTTTTACAGAATTATTCACATCTCTCAAATAATTTTAAAGACATCAGGGTTAACTCACTTGTCTCTGTGTTTCCAACTGAGATGTAAGAAGACGGTTGTATTCATCCACAATCTGTTCTCAAGTTAACAGCTAATTAGTGATCATGCAGGGTAAGGAAAAGTGAAAAATTTAGAGTAACATAGCAATGGGAACAATATACATCAAGTACCACATAATAAAACAACCAAACGATTGAGATGGGGTCATTAAATGATTTTGTAACTTCCATACAAGATAGCTTTTTAAAATTTCATCCCCATATTCTATTGGAATTAACTATATGAGCCTATGTCTATAAGACAGTAATTGCACCAAGTGCTATGGGCAAAGGGTCCAATGTTAGTTATAGCGTACAAAATCATACCAGAGATGCCAAGGGTTGTTGTTTCAGACAAATATGTCCAAGCAAGTCTTAGCATAAATAAAGAGTGTGATGCTATATCCTATTATCTATCCTCCCAATACTTTTATTAGGAAAGTATTATGTGCAAAAATGAATGCACTTGATGGCTTGGAAATATAAAAATTACTTTCTTCATCCAATACTTAGGAAGATCAGTAGATAGAAATGTAAGAGGATTTAGAATTATTCATAAAAAAAAGGCAAAAAGACATTCAAGAGTTTCATGTGATTTATGAGAACCATACGAAGATTAGTAGATAGAAATGTAGGAGAATTTATAATTATTCATAAATAAAAGACAAAAAGACATTCAAGAGTTTCATGTGATTTATGAGAACCATACCGTTTCAACTTTGCTGTTGAAAAGGGCCCCATTAATTCCTAAATCTTCACGGCATTCGCACATACCACAATCTCCTTCAAGTGTCATACAGTGAAAATTCATCTCCTCCAACTTGCCATCAATTTTAGACTGGTCCTGGTTCAGTCGATGGACATAATTGTCACCCACATAATCCCAAATTTGCTGTGTTTTAAAATCAAGAGAATAGCAATGCTGAGTATCTTTCCAATGCTGAATAGCATGTCCTTCTTTATATCTAGATAAAAAAGAAAAATCACGGCATTAAAGTCTTCCCCAATAAAACAAAAGCAAATGAAATATCAAGGACGATAAATTGTGACTTGTTTAATATATTAATTTGGGGCTTTCAGTTTCATACACAAGTTATCAGTGAAAATAGAAGAAATGATAATATGTTACCTTCCACATCCAACAAATCCACAAATCATACAAACCCAGAGATCATCTAATGTTCCACAAATAAAACAGGTTGGCTTCTCATCCTGTTGCTGACAGAATCGACAAACCTACAATATAAACATGAAAGGCATTTTACAAAAGAATTTCCCATCAATAAGGAATCCTTCTAAGTGTACTCCAAATAAAAGCACAGCTTTCAAAGTTCAACCTGCTTTTGGTGCAGGATTTTAAAGCATAATAAATACAACATAAAACTATATAACTGCAAACTAAGGACCTATTTGGTTTGAAAAAAAGTTTCTACTTGTACTTCTAATTAAAAAATTATTACTTTATTTTCACTTTGTTTCCTGTTTTCAAAGGTTTGCATGAGAAACTGTTTAAACAATCAAAAGTTATTTTCATTGTTTCATATAAATAACAAGCCTTTGAAATAGAAAACAATTTGAAAACAAGGTGGTATTTTAAAATTAAAAGTAAAAAAAGAAACAAAAATAGAAATTACTTTCTCAAAGTAAACATGCCATAAGGATTTGGGTTTAAAATCCACTCCTTTAGTTTCCCAATCAATAGTTATGATTCTTCACTTTCTTCTCTAAAGAGCAACCCTCATTTTAGAAGAGACAAATCCACAAATTAAATATCAATGGTGCGTTACAAATTACAATTCATATGAATTTACTTTATATGTAATCATATATGCAGAAATGTAGCTGCTTGACACTCTAATTTCCTTCCTTCATCGTTTTTTAGAAAATCAAAACGAACAGATTCGAGCTTCTTAAAATTAATAATTATATTCCAGCTTATGTATGCAGAGATGTCGTTGACACTCTAATCACATTCCAGCCTCTAAAAATTAATAATCAGGGGTGAACTAGAATGAGTGGATGTTAATATCCAGAATGTTAATCAATAAGAGTCTACATTCCATCTTGATACATGAATTTGAGCAGATGAGATCAAAACATTTGGCTATAAAAATTTTCTATCACCTAACCATTCATTTGGAACCTAGTGTGAAATTCTGATTTATCACGATGATAACTGATGAGATGTCCACGCAAAATTACAAGATACTTTCAACTTCCAAAGACATCCACCAAATGTATTAAGTTATAGAATTCTATCCAATTAAATCCTTAAATCTTGATAATGGAGCTTATGGCAACCTGTATTTAACCTCCAGATTTATGTATTTGGTGTACAATGGCAGCAATGGAGATCGAACCTAAGTCCTCGTGCATCTACCCCAAACCCCCACCACTAGGCCAACCCTAGTGGGTTAATTAACCTCCATAGTTAGCGTATAGAAACCAAAATCAAATGTAGCAACATGAATGACCAAGTTTCTCATCAAATCTCACAACACCCCAAGAAGAATTTAGGTTAAACCAACACGTTAAGACAATAAAATCACCTAAACCAACCAAAATAAGAAGTGTAATAAATTGTGCAAACTAGATTTAAAGGAATGAAGAACCTAATTACCTGGCAAGACAAATACGTCCACTTTGAAACACAAGGACAATCGAATGAGTGGTCGCAAAGTGTTGTGAGAATCCCACTCGTATCTGGGTCCAACCTCTCTAGCATTCAATAAAACACAGATATCATAATTCACAACCAATACCTCACGAGTCACGAGAGTATCATTGCCAGGGACAAACAGGAAAACAAGTCTCTCTAAAAACACACAAAAATGCAACTCACCAAGACAAACTGGACAAGTTGGTATTTCCGTACAACCAGGAGGAGGAGTCCCCGCAACTTCTGCATATTCTGAATACTCCACGGATTGCAGAAACAAAATATGGCACACCTCTGCCTAAATTTTGATTATCATTTGAAATATTAAGTAACATAGAGCAAATAGAAAACCAAAAGGCTATTGAAGATATGAGGGGATGTTTGGATAAACTACTCAATAAAGAAAAAATAAAATAAGTTTCTCCATAAGTTTGAATCTCATGCACAAGCTAATTTATAGAAGGTCTCTCATTAGTTTCTTTAAAATTATAAGCTAAAGCTTATGGAGATTTTTTTTTTTCTTCTTCTTCTTCTCTTATAAGTGCTCATAAATTGTTTTTTTCTTCTTTCCAACAGGCCCTAAAAGTAAAAAATACCTCGGCAGGAGAAAACTTCTTGGCATTGAAATTGGTATAAAATGCGTCGGCGGCAAATTGATCGGCGAACTCGATCAAGACGCTATAGCGATCTTCAGTTCCGTCGTTCCTGATGAAGAGAAGGTGGTGGAGACGGTCGAGGTGGGGCCCACAGAAGGGAATGAAGTCGTGGAAGGAGAGGTAGTTGGGGACTGCGAGGATGAAGAGAAGAGAAGAGGGAGAGGAGTGGGAAGAGGTTCGGAACAAGTGAAGCGCGCCTCTGCGTTGGCTGAATTTAGGGTTGTTGGATTGGGATTGGGATTGGAAGATGGTTCGGGGATCCAGAGGGTGGTCCTCTTCCACTGAGTGGACTCGGAGCAAGAACATGGCTCGCCTCGCCGGAATTGTCAAATTCAACGGTGCTGTTTGATCGATTGTTTTTTGAGATGAAAACTCTTCTTCTTTTTTATGATATTAATAGTACTGCTAGTCTGCTACTTCAATTTTCTACCAAAAATAGTACTACTTCAAATAATAGTAACTTTTAAGTTAAAATATTGTATCAAGTTTTATTGTGAACCTATATTTTTAATCAAATATAAATTGTTTTACTTTAAATTCGATTTTGAAGAAAAATAATTTCACTAAATCAAAATTATCTAAAGCCAAGTTTGCAAATAATCAACGAATGCATACTTAATAATTTGATTAGGATGATTTTATATTAATTCTGATTAAATTATTAAATATTTCGTTCATTGGTTCAGTTTTTTTTATAAAAAAAAATAGATAAAATTAAAATTTAACTTTTAAGAAATGTATTTTTTATGCATAATAGGAAAAAAAAAAAAAAAACTCAACCTGGAGGTCAAAACAGACGGATCTAAGAGCTGCAGGACAATTATTCATTTATTCCAGAGATGGAGATTATCCAAAGATGATCCACGCTAGGATAGCCAATTGCTTCCCTATAAATGTGCTTAAGAAATGTATATTTAAAATAACAAGAAAAGTATGCATAATTATTCAAAACATGAATTTAAAAGAAAAAACTCAAAATTATAAATTAAAGAAGAATGTTGTGTACAAAAGAAAAATACTTAATTTAAAATAATTAAAAAATAAGAATGTTGTGTATTCTTTTTAATAAATCCTAAATTATATTTTAATGAATAAGAATAAATATATAAATTATCAATGCACCAATCATTTGTTACAATATAATCTTAAGATGTGTTTATGAATACGTATTTTTTTTTTAGTTTAACTAAAAAGATTTATGACAGTAAAATTTTAATCTTGCATTGAAATGAGAATGTCTTAAAGGAAACATACATTTAAGTTATGTTTAATTTTTTTTAGAGAGTAAACTCATTTTAATTACATTTTTTACATGATTTTTTCCCTATAAGTTTAGTTTTGTATAA
>PYAF01003789.1:653522-666069 GCA_007407185.1 Glycine tomentella
TAAATATAATTTAATTTTGAATCAACAACTATAAGAAGAGCTCCTTTGTTAATTAATAACATGAGATTATGTTAATTGAAAAAATAAATTAAGGTAAATCATATGACACGGTTAGTAAGACTTTTAAATTTAAATGATAAAAAGAACTCTTAAATTAAAGGTTGATATTTTTTTAATATTTAACTTTTACAACTGGACCGACACAATCAATTAAGTTTAACAACGGATTACAATTTTTATTTTATTTTAAAAAACATATACTAGTAAGGATTAAATCATTTAAAACATGATAATATCATCTAAAAGAATAAATAAACTAAGACTAATTTTAGTATTAGATTTTGAACTCAAGATTTAATTTTAAGTAGATCTTCTAATAAAGGAAGTGAATATATATCCAGCATGATTTATACAATATTTAAAAATAATAATTTTTTTCTTTATCTCACTAAGATCTCAAGATGGGATATACTACTAAAATGGGAGAGATTTTATAACATATCTAATGGAAAGTGTTTATATGGAATTTTTAGAGTCTTTTATTTGTTTTTTTGTGACCCTTAAAGTGTCATGTCACTGATAAAAATTCTTAGAAAAATTTGTTCAAATACAAAAAATTGTAAGAAACTCTAAAAAAATCCCATTAATTGAACCAAAATTTTTTTTGAAAGAAGTCTCGTATCTCCTAGATACTCTCAAATGTAAAATTTCTTTTAAGAAACAATTTTTTATCTTCATAAACACATCAAACACCTCCCAATATGCTCTTACATCCTAAATGATATTATGGGTTTACTAAAATGTTTTTTAAGATCTAAATTTGATATTTATACTCTAATTATAATAGTATTTAATTATTATTTATTTATATATTTAAGGTTAATGTATTTATTATTTTTGGGTACATATGCAATTTATTTATATTTCTTCTCTAATAACATAATGTTATCATATCTCTTATTCACGCTTAAAAATTGGGTGGAGTGAAACCCTAACTCAGACATCGATTCGACTGCGAGTGTGCCCAACTTCTGCGAAATCAGGTTCCGCACTTGCCTGTCACTTCTCGCTTCAATCCAATATCAGTTTCCCACATCGATTTTTTTTTTTTGTCTGTTCCTTGCTCTGCTGCATCCTCCTCTTCCCCGATCGATTGCGTTCTAGCTAAGCGATTCTTTGTTAATGCTTCTAACAATGATAATATATGTGTTTTCTGATTGAGAAATCAACTCAAGATAGATATTGAATTTTTGTGTGCCATGCTCGTTTGTTTCATGCTTACTTGTTCGTTTTCAATACTTGCCACCTTCCCTGTTATATTGGATTTCCTTTTCAACAATCAATTTTTTTTCTGCTTGTGTTGTCAGTTTTCTACAATGGGAAGGAAAAAGACAGAGGATGCTGGCCCATCTGCGAAGGTCAAGGCTGGTAGCAAAGATCCTCCTAAGAAGGAAAAAATTTCTGTGTCTGCCATGTTGGCCAGTATGGATGAAAAGCCTGATAAACCTAAAAAGGTCCCTTCTTCCTCCAGTAAGCCGAAGCCCAAATCTGTTCCAAAAGCTTCCACATATACCGACGGAATTGATCTTCCTCCATCCGACGAAGAAGATGATGATGATCTCTTGGAAGAGGAGGAAGCCAAAAGGTCCAGTCAGCAGCAGCAAAGGGCTGATTTGAAGCCACTTGATGTGCCTATTGCTGAGAAAGAGTTGAAAAAGCGCGAAAAGAAGGATCTTTTAGCCGCACATGCTGCTGAGCAGGCAAAGAAGGAGGCTCTTAGGGATGACCACGATGCTTTCACTGTGGTCATTGGAAGCCGGGCTTCGGTGCTTGATGGAGGAGATGATGCTGATGCTAATGTCAAAGATATAACAGTAGAAAATTTCTCCGTGTCTGCACGGGGTAAAGAACTTCTGAAAAATGCAACAGTCAAGATATCTCACGGGAAGAGGTATGGTTTGGTTGGGCCCAATGGAAAGGGAAAGTCCACCCTGTTGAAGCTTCTTGCTTGGAGAAAGATTCCGGTACCTAAGAATATTGATGTCCTTCTGGTTGAGCAGGAAGTAGTTGGTGATGATAAAACTGCTCTTGAAGCTGTTGTTTCAGCTAATGACGAACTTGTTAAAATTCGACAAGAAGTTGCATCTCTGCAGAATGCAACTTCTGTTGAAGACAAAGATAATGATGAGGAAGACGATACAGGAGAGAAGCTCGCAGAGCTATATGAAAAACTACAGCTGATGGGATCTGATGCTGCTGAAGCTCAAGCATCAAAGATATTAGCTGGTTTAGGTTTTACAAAGGATATGCAAGCCCGTCCTACAAAATCCTTTAGTGGTGGCTGGAGGATGAGAATTTCCTTAGCTCGAGCACTTTTTGTGCAACCAACCCTATTATTGCTTGATGAACCCACAAATCATCTTGACCTGAGGGCTGTTCTCTGGTTGGAAGAGTATTTGTGCCGTTGGAAGAAAACTTTGGTGGTTGTCTCACATGATAGGGATTTTCTCAATACAGTGTGTACCGAGATTATTCATCTCCATGATTTGAAACTTCATTTCTATCGTGGAAATTTTGATGATTTTGAGAGCGGGTACGAACAGCGTCGTAAAGAGATGAATAAGAAGTATGATATTTATGCCAAGCAATTGCAAGCGGCTAAAAGAAGTGGAAACCAGGCTCAGCAAAAAAAGGTTAAAGATCAAGCTAAGTTTGCAGCAGCTAAGGAAAAAAGCAAGGGCAAGGGCAAGGGCAAGGTTGATGAGGATGAGGCCCCACCAGAGGCACCTCAGAAGTGGAGGGATTACAGCGTGGAATTTCACTTTCCGGAACCTACTGAGCTCACACCCCCACTTCTGCAGCTTATTGAAGTCAGCTTTAGCTACCCAAACCGGGAGGATTTCAGGCTCTCAAATGTTGATGTTGGCATTGATATGGGGACTCGTGTTGCGATTGTTGGGCCTAATGGAGCTGGAAAATCTACGTTGCTGAATCTTCTAGCTGGTGATTTGGTTCCTTCTGAGGGTGAAGTTCGAAGGAGTCAGAAGTTGAGGATAGGAAGATATTCCCAACACTTTGTGGACCTTCTAACAATGGATGAAACAGCTGTGCAGTACCTTCTGCGTCTCCATCCAGATCAGGAGGGACTTAGCAAGCAGGAGGCTGTCCGTGCAAAACTTGGTAAGTTTGGTTTACCAAGTCATAACCATCTTACTCCTATTGCCAAACTATCAGGAGGGCAGAAAGCTCGGGTGGTCTTCACATCTATCTCCATGTCAAATCCGCACATTTTATTGTTAGATGAACCCACCAATCATCTGGACATGCAAAGTATTGATGCATTGGCCGATGCACTGGATGAATTCACCGGTGGAGTTGTTCTTGTTAGTCATGATTCAAGATTGATATCACGTGTGTGTGAGGATGAAGAAAGGAGTCAAATCTGGGTTGTTGAAGAGGGCACTGTCAAAAATTTCCCAGGAACATTTGAGGATTACAAGGACGACTTGCTGAGAGAGATTAAAGCTGAAGTTGATGATTGAGCTTCCTTTTCTGAAAACAATTTATTTAAAGTGGCAATTTGTCCACATATATCTACATTTTTGCCTTCCTGTATTTTACTGATAAAGATTACTTGCCTCCCGCTGATGCCGGATTTTGTCCACCCCTTCTCCCTGTTCATTTTCATGTATTCTGCTACTGAGTGTAATTTTAGGTTGCGGGAAATGCTATTAATACTTTAGTGAGACTTGTTTTTGGATTACCAAAGTTTGAGAGTTAAGAATATATAGGAACATGGAATTTAAACTGTTACGACTAAATAAACATCTGCATCGTTCCAAAATTTGTTTCATAATGTTGTCTATTGCTTCAAATTTTGAAGTGCAATCCAACAAAAGGCTGACTAGGCAGAGGGATTTGATCCACTGTTGCGGTATGGTGGGAGTGCTAGTAGTGTGGCACTGCTTGACCGATGGGGTAAATATCCGAAGATTTACACCAATAAACTATGAATAAAATCACATAAGAGTGTGTTTGGATGGAGAATTTTAATTGGGAAAAGTAATTTATCAGGGGATTTAAAATTCTTCAACTTAAAATTCCCTGTTTGAATATTTTTATATGAGGAATTTAAATTTTTGAAATTTTAAAAGAGAATTTTAAACAATTAAA
Organism: Glycine tomentella; assembly: GCA_007407185.1. Lineage (NCBI taxonomy): Eukaryota > Viridiplantae > Streptophyta > Magnoliopsida > Fabales > Fabaceae > Glycine > Glycine tomentella. The sequence continues at coordinate 657,696 of PYAF01003789.1, forward strand.
AATGTGGAATTTGAATTTCTCTCTAAAAGGTGAGAAATTGAAATTCTCTTCTTTTTTAGAAGCTCTAAATGCACAACTTTTTGCTCCGTCTCAATCATCGACGTACTCCGACCTCTGCTGCTCTCAAGATACCATCCATCTTACGTATTTTTCCATGAATGAGGTTCAAAAATTTAAAAATAAAGAAATTTAATTTCTTTATCCAAACACAAAATTTTGAAAATAAAAGAATTTTAATTGATGCATTTTAATTTTCCTAAATTTTAAATTTCCTAAAATTTTAAAATACTCCATCCAAACATACTCTAAGTGAATTTAAGATCACATTTTAATACAAAATCTTAAAACTCAGGTTTATTGGTCTTGTCTTCACTTATATGGTACTTCAGCTTCACATTTCTACACCATATGAGACTTCATCTCACACTTTGTAATTCAACACGTGCAAATAACAGACATGTAGAGGAAGCAGCATTTGCTTGTGCAGGAACAACAGCTGTGGCAGCAGTATGGGAGGGATGGGATGCAAGGGCAAGTGGGCTTGGCTAGAGTTGCTGGTGCTCCTGCCCCGCAACCTATGATGCCTTTCGGAATGGCACAATTTGGAGGGATTAGGCAGCCTGGAGGCTATTACCCTGCACCTTATTATTGAATTGAAGTTAGTGAGGGGAGGGACTTGTTTTGAGCCAAACTTTGCGTTTTTTCGTGCCCATTCGGCCTTTGAGCTTTCTGGAAGATCGGACTCTATTTATCTGTCTTTGAGTTTGGGATATATAAATGTTCAAAAAATATTTGAAGAGTTTCATACTTCCCAAGTTATAAACTATGTAGTATACTAGTATATATGAAATATTTAAGTCCTTATCTTTGGTCCTGCATCACTCCCTGCCGTGTAATTTTGACACAAATCTGATATTTTAATATCAACAGTGGACTTTCGGATAGTGAGACGACTAAGACCCTCTAGTATCAAGTGTTATCTGTCTTTTCTATAACGTAGTTTTATATACTATGAAAGAGGAATGATGGCAACATGGTCAGTAACTAAACACGTTTCTAGAAAATGGCGGTGACCTCACAAAAAATAAAATGACTCTATCGCAGAAATGTAGATCAAAATGAAAATCAACATTAAGTGGTTGATGCATTGTGAATTGGTTAGTTCAAGCATGCAGTTAGTTCTTCTCAACCAAATGAAAATCCGGTTCTTCAATTTCTTGCTTTTATTAATATCTAGAAATTGTTAAATAGCATGTTAAGAGTCATATTAGTTTGTTAGAAATATGCTCTATAAATAGAGCACTTTGTTCCTGTTATCTTTTATCAATTTTAATCAACACAATGAGTATCTTTTATGATTGTATGACTACAATTTTTTGGTGTCACTTGCATTTCTCCTCAATTTATCTCCTTAAAAGTCTGATATAACATTTAAACATTTTTAGTAATGTATTTTTTGACTGTTTTGAACAAAAAAACAAACCGTCATTAAATATAATAAAATAATAATAAATATCATGTCATTATTTAATGATTAAAATAAAAAAAACTAAAATCTAAGTTAAAAAAATTAGAGAACTTTAACATGTTAACAAAAAGTTCAGGGATTACGGTTTTGTTTAGGGATTAAAACCATAAATGTTAAAAAAATTATGCACTAAATAAATAGTTTACGTTTAAAACTATATTTTTTGGGCGAAAGCTATAGTCTCCCACTGTGGAAATAGAATTTTCCCATCGAATATGAGAGACAACGACCAAAGTACCCCGAACCAAAAAAAAATTTGCCTAAATGCCACGCAATCAAAATATATTACCAGACTGTCACGTGTCATATTTCGCTACTAGACCTCCTTGCGAACTAGCGAACTACGCAGCACATAATTTGCTACTCTGTGTAGCGAATTATTATGTAACGATATGCTGACATGGCATAGGCGAATCACGTATAATAATAAATAACAAATAACTACTCCCACTTTTCCATAAATAACTGTTCCCACTTTCTCACAACTGCTTCCACTTTCCGATAACGTATCTTATCTCTTTGTTTTTGTAAATTTTTTCAATTAAATTGGATGGTAAGGGACAGATTTTTTATTCAAAATAATTATAAAAAAAAACTGTATTGTTTATAAAACTAATTTAGTTAATAGAAATAATTTTCAACTAAATAAAAAATATTTGAAAATAAAAAAAAAGTAAAAAAATTTATTTAAAATTGATCTATTTCTTATAATCAATTTAAATCTGATTCAAAATATCGGTTTTTATTCAAAATAATTTTTTAAAAATTGTATTATTATACAAAACTAATTTAGTTAATAGAACTAATTTTCAAATAAATAAAAAAAATATTTAAAAATAAAAAACAATTAGAAAATCTATTTAAAATGATTCTAATTTTCATAATAAATTTAAAACTTATTCAAGATATTTCAATTTTAAATCAACAATTATTTGAAAAAAAAAATAAGTGAAACAATTTGAAAAGCAGTTGGTTTGATTTTTTTATCATATTTTTTTCAAATAACTTTTTTATTTAGTTGAAAATTAATTCTATTAACTAAATTAATTTTGTAAAACAATACAGTTTCTTTTAAAATTGTTTTGAATTAAAATTTGAATAAAAATATGTTGGTTATTATTCAATTTAGTTTTAAAAAATATGCAAAAATAAAGAGATGACATATATTATGGGAAAATGGAGACAGTTATTTATTGGAAGGTGAGTTATTTATTTATTATACTTCGTTACTCCCTTTAGCGAACTACTCTTTCTCTCTCTGCCATGTCAGCATACCGTTACATAATTTGCTACATAGAGTAGCGAATTATGCATTATATAGTTCGCTAGGAGATCTAGCGAAATATGACGCGTGGCAGTCTGATAATATGTTTTGATCGCGTGGCATTTAGGCAAATTTTTTTTTTTTGGTACTTTGGTCGTTGTCTCTCGAATATGATAGCTTCAAAATCAATGATTTGATATTTCTTTCCTTTTATTCTTTTCTATTAGTCCCATTATTCTCGATTTGTCCTGCCACCGCATCTCTCTTCACCCAATTCTCGCTTCAACAATCCAAACGTCTACACACTCCCCTTACAACCTCTAGTAATTTTTTTGTCTATAAAGTTATCGATATCTCTGCTCTAGTCCTTTGATCGTGCTCAAAACGGCACCACCACAAGTGATGTAGCTGTCAAAGACCATGACGTGATTTTTTTGTTATCAAGAACATCGGCGAAAACTCAGATCTGCAAGACAAACCCCTACACAAAGTGATGTTTTGAAAAAGTTTGTCAGCTGCGGCAACGATTCGGACGGCAACGGAGGTGCGATTCCGAGAGTGTTCGAAGGGGAGCAGGTCAAAGGAAAGGTGGGGTAAAATTGGAAGGAGAGAAAAGGAATAAAGAGAAAAAAAAAACTATCCATTAATTTAAAAATAAGTATATAAAAAGGTAGCCTTTGCCATATTTTGGCAAAAAATAATAAATAATATAAATTAAATATTTAATTAGAAAAAGGGTGTAAATGGGCCAATAATTGGGAAAATGGGGCAGGCAGTCATGCCCATTTGGGGCGTGTTTAAACACGTCCAAATGGGGCGTGTTCATGCTCCTGGTGACACGTGGCAGCCAAAAATGGGGGTGCAGGGTTTTCGCGATGTTTTCGTAAATTACGGAAGGTCATAACTTTTGACTGGGAGGTCCGATTGATGCGAAACCGGTGGCCACGCGCTCGAAATCGAGAGGAGAAGGCCTGGACAAGTCTCCTTGCCCAAAAAATTTTCCCAAACGAGGCCTCTAAGTGCCTAAAAAATGCAATTTTGTCTTTCAGCCTCCAAAAAATTGCTCGTTTTTTGATTTTTTACATAACCAATTAGTGAATTGCATGCTATTTTTTATTTTTTCAATTACTTCATTCAATTTCGAGCGTTTTGACATAAAATACGCCTCCATCGGACATTCCTATAAAAAATTATGATTGTTTAAAGAATTTGTTTCACGTCTATATATGGGTGGAAACAGGTCAGGTCAGACTTCGTTAGGCTTGGCCTTGGCCTGTTTTTTTATTTTTTCAATTACTTCTTTCAATTTCGAGCGTTTTCACATAAAATATGTCTCTATCGGACATTCCTATAAAAAGGCCAGGCTCAACATTTTAAAAAAAAAACTTGTTAAACCTATCAGGCTGACTTATTTAATATATATATATATATATATATTTATTGTAAAGTAGATTTTTAATATATAATAGGCTCGTAGGTCAAGCCAAGCTTTTAAATAGGTTAGGTCAGGCCTAAAAAAAACCTATGATAGATAAATATGGTAGACCAAACTTTACATTTTTAAAACAGGCCCAAGCCAGGCCTAACGAAGTCTGACCTGCCCTGACCTGTTTCCACCCATATATATACGTCAAGCAAATTCTTTAAACAATTATAATTTTTTATTGGAATGTCCGATGGAGGCATATTTTATGTGAAAACGCTCGAAATTGAAAGAAGTAATTGAAAAAATAAAAAACAGGCCAAGGCCAAGCCTAACGAAGTCTGACCTGACCTGTTTCCACCCATATATAGACGTGAAGCAAATTCTTTAAACAATCATAATTTTTTATAGGAATGTCCGATGGAGGCGTATTTTATGTCAAAACGCTCGAAATTGAATGAAGTAATTGAAAAAATAAAAAATAGCATGCAATTCACTAATTGGTTATGTAAAAAATCAAAAAACTAGCAATTTTTTGGAGGCTGAAAGACAATCGCATTTTTGAGGTACTTAGAGGCCTCGTTTGGGAAAAATTTTTGGGCAAGTCACCTTTGGGAGCTTGCCCAGGCCTTCTCCTCTCGATTTCGAGCGCGTGACCACCGGTTTCGCATCAATCGGACCTCCCAGTCAAAAGTTATGACCTTCTATAATTTACGAAAACATCGCGAAAACCCTGCATCCCTCATTTTTGGCTGCCACGTGTCACCCGGAGCAGGAACACGCCCCATTTGGGCGTGTTTAAACACGCCCCAAATGGGCGTGACTGCCTGCCCCATTTTCCCAATTATTGGCTCATTTACACCCTTTTTCTAATTAAATATTTAATTTATATTACTTATTATTTTTTGCCCCATATTTTTTGTTAAATCAACTAAAACTCGCCTCTTGTCAATAAGTATATTTTTTGTCAATAATTTGTTGCCTATAAAATTTTATGTAAGAGCTAAACGGGGTCCATTACCCCCATGTAATTGCAACTTTACGAAGTTCATGTAAACCATTTTATATGCAATCAATAGGAATGTGTTCAATGAGGGACTCAGGTATCTGCCTACCTCCAAGACTCCATGTTGCTCTATGTCATACCCTTCCCAATGTTTTCCATTATACAGGCGCCAGGTAGCACTGGAACGTAATCAGCCTACAACTTCTCATGGCACGAATTAATCAATCCAACAGTGTTTCCATGAATATAAATGAGAAAATTGAATCCATTTCATCAAGCCCTACACTTATTCAGAGAAAGGCTGTGAACCCATGCATATATGCACCAACTTTCTTTGGTTTGCCCAAAATATTCATTAACTGCAATGACGTCTTCCTTATTTGGATCTAAAGCACGCAAGTTTAGCAGCTCATCTTCATCGTCAAGAATACCTAGGTCAGAAACTACTTCTCTGCATGGGTTTCACGGCATGCAAGGATAAACATTGCAGCTGTGTCAGGTAACTGAGCCTCACGAAGAGCAGCCAAAGCCTCTTGCAGTGCACCAGCAGCAACATAAAAAGTCAGGACCCTGCATTGGGTCATTCAAGATCAAATGGAAAAATTTAAAGAAAGAAAAACAGTAATACCTCCAGATGTTTATGTTCAGTGTGCAGGACATGTCCCGCCCATCTTTGCAACACTATGCAAGAATAACAAAATGTAGGTTTTGCTGTAAATGAATATGTATATTGAAGTTAATTAATGTGGACAAAAACAACTGTTATCAAGAAACAGTAAGAACCTTGCATAATCTGATCCCTTCAAGTGACCAGCAGCTATGGTTGCAGCATCAGTCCAGCACCCAGCATCTTGTAGCTGCATAAAATATGTCATTGCATTTCTCTTAGAAATTCAAGCATATTATATTGATAACTTGTCTCTTAATTTTTAAATTTGTAAAACCTAACGAAGTATTCAGAGAATTTTTCAAAAAAATCCAGAATTTTTCCAATTTTGATCTATTTTTCAGAAATCATTCTGAATTGAAATTGTATTAAAAAAAATGTAAGCAAATGAGTAAGGCAGGAAGGGAGGCCATTTTACATTCAGCACGTTGAGATATATCAATATGCTATACAAATAATCTCTTGTACCTACCTGGTCAAAGTGATTCCCATAATTGTCCCCAAGAGTATCTCATCACTCGAGCAATATGTACTCTAATATGGAGGTCTCATTCGTTAAAAATTGGTAGGGTAAAATTGATGATAGGAGATGCATTATATAGCCCAATTTCTGATGCAATATAATAAAAAAAGCTTCCAAACATTATTTAAAGAGGCAGGGCTTTCAAGTACATAAACCAACTTAATATGATGGGATTTTTAGTCATTGCCCAAATCTCAACAGGTGCATCACGAAACAAAATTGGAAGATACCTGAAATATTGTGGATATCAACCTATTGAAAACCATGAAGTAATGTCCCTCATCCTCGCCGTGTCCCTCCTCACCAGCCCCTTCTCCCTCGTCCTCCTCCTCGGCCTCGTGGCTCTTCCTCTACCTCCTCCGCCCCGGCGACCGCCCCCTCCAGCTCCTCGGCCGCACCTTCTCCGACTTCGAGACGCTCTCCCTCCTCCTCGCCACCACCTTCTTCCTTTTGTTCCTCACCTCCCTCGGCTCCCTCCTCGTCACCGCCTTCACCGTCTCCGTCGCCCTCGTCGCAGCCCACGCCGCCCTCAGGGTCCCCGAGGACCTCTTCCTCGACGAGGGCGACACGTCCCAGCCCGCCGGGTTTCTGTCCATCCTCCGCGTGAAAGTAAAGCAAACAGTTCCAGTAGACCACGATGGAAAGGAAATATAAATGTTTAGTAGATGTTTGATCAAATTGAATGGATAATTCTGCCATAGATCCCCACCCCTCCTTCAGAGGGGGGGGGGGGGGGGGGGGGTGTTCTTGTTTCGTTTGCTATTAAATAAAAGTTTTAGAATATTCGGATAGAGAATCTTCAAAAACCAGTTTCTAGCAATCAGAGTGGTGGATGTGAAAAACAAAACGGACATGAAAGAAGCAAATTTTTTTTTTTTTTTTAAAAAGAAGAAAAATTAAACACTCAAACTGTTCACTAACGCCAACAACGATCAGCATTAGAACCAACAAAAGATAGGTTTTGAGTCCCAAAACTTCCATCATCAGAAAGGATTACAACATTATACAAAGGCAACATTTTGCATAATAAGCCAGGGCAAGTTAACATTTACTAAGATCTCAAAGGTAGGTGACACAAAGCATATATACCTGAACTAAAGTATGATTCCATCTTGCTAGTACAAAATTGTTGATATGACTAGGACATTAGGGCTTACAAATTTTGTATTAACACATCAGTATAGAAAGAGAAATAGAAAAAATGTGCTACCAAAAGAAGATTCAGAAAATAAACAACGAAGTAAATGATAATAACAAAAGTTGAGCTTTGAGATTCACCTTCCAGACGAAGATGTTCGCAAAGCTCTTATTGGTGCACGTTCTGGCTTTTGCATAACTCGGAACATCTTGTTAAGGCCACTTCCAAGGCAGGTAACAACTAGCTTGTTAATATATGCCCCAGATTTTTCATTAGCCTGAGTCCAAATGCATATGCATAACAGTTGAACAATGACGAATAAAATGCTTTAAAAACCATTAAGCTTATCTTGCAGAGAGATAAGATGCAAATAATTACCAAAATAGAAAAAAGAACTGTAACAGAAAGAAACAAACTATGCAGGGAATAAACATAAAGAAAAATCTGTTTAGACATGAGTATTGAATTATATACCCTAGTATAAGAAAATAAAACCAGTCTGGAATTTCCTAGCCATCGCAGGCCTCTAACAATTCCATTATGTACTGATAAACTTGAAGCAACGGCATTGGCTGAAACATCAACAACATCTATTGTCCCATTGTGTTCCCAAAGCAACCATTGGAACCATTGTTGTTAAAATCGCGAGCCAGATCGTACAATCGTACGATCCCACGATTTTTCCCGAGCAAACCGAGCCGGATCGCAGGTGGGATCGCCGCCGGGTAGGATCGCAGCAAGATCGCGATCTTAATCGCGAAATCGTGGGATCGACGATCCCCTCCGGTCCTGTTTCGCGCGGAATAAAAGCCCAACTCAGCTGCC
>PYAF01003789.1:666169-686610 GCA_007407185.1 Glycine tomentella
CTGCAGTTTGATATTGTATTTTTAAAATGGGTTTTTAAGTTTTAATATAGGGAATTGCTATTTACAGTCTTTCCGTATCCACTTTTTTCCTTCTATAGTTTCATAGTAGGATCTCGATCCGATCCTACGATCCCCGATTTACGATCTTTCATCCCCTTCCCCGATCCTACCTAAAATTACGATCTTGACAACCTTGATTGGAACAGCTGCTGCTGGATAATTTCCTCCACCTTCACATAAGTTATTTCATTAATCAACACAGGAAACAGGTATGCATAATAATCTCTATATTAAGGTAACACTATATTTGAACAAATACACACAAGTTGGAGGGAAGATAAACTAACGGGCCAGGGTGGCTGTTAGAGAAGGGGTTGGTACTGCCACCATACTCACTGTTGAAGAAAGAAGATGAAGCTGTCCGACTAAGCTAATCTGCGCTAGAAAATTAGAAAGAAAAAATTCAGTCAGTCAACTTCAAAATTTTTAATAGGTGCTATCTAGCACTTAGATGCTGTTTTTCAGCAAAGAAAAGTCCGGATTCAGATTATCACAGAGATCATAAATTCCTGACTCAATAGTTGAAAAGATCAAACCTAAGGAAATCACTGCAATGCATTACAATATTTGACGTTGAAAAGATCATGGATCATAAAAGTTACTTCTTGAACTACTCAAGAAGTAAAGCTGATTTAAATAAATAAATAAAAAAAAGTTTTTTCCTTCACAAAGTTAGCTAGACTGGCTCTAACCATATCGTCAGGGAAGCTATGGCAGACGGGTAGAGATATCTAATCTCACATTATCCCCCATTGATTTCATTAATTAGTTTCCTTTAAAATACACAATTTATTTACCCCAGTCCACCCCATACCATTTTAGTAGCAGATCCCATGTAAGACTGTAGGTTACAAAGTATGGACTTACCTTCATTGAAATTTCTTCCTGGTCAAAGACTGAGCTCTGCAGGTGGCTTCTATTATCATTGAAACGCTCCAGTTGCCTGCCTATGTTTAGGTCTCGTCCACCTGCAGAGGATACTAAGGTGTTAGAGTTGGCCCCAGGAAGTGATACTGTACGGTCATTGTTGACCAAATCTAACTTCTCATCTTTTTGGGTGTCTGCATGCCCTTCAGCAGTCAAGAGCCAGTTCCAAATTTTTCCATCATCAGAAATGGAGATCAAATGAATCTTAGAAACAATATTAGACTCATGACAAAAATCAAAAGGATTATCAAAATCCTCACGAAGATAAGGAGAACTAGGTACATCAGAATAATTCTTGCCAATGTTCTGAAGTATGGAATCTGATTGGCATAAAAGGACTGAGAATATTGAAGAAGAAGGGACAGAGGTACCAACTGATGGCATCAACTCTTCCAATGAGTACATAATGTGTACCTGTTCCCCACTGTGATCACAAGCAGATAAGTATAACTCTTAGTTTCAGAATATAAAAAAAAAAAAAAACGCGAGTCAGTAGATCAATAGGAGTCACAAGACCATTAACATCCAGAAATGAACAGGAAGGAAAGGACTGAGAGACCAGAAGTGGATGCTAAGATATTTTGGCATCGAATACTTTGTGCACACCCATGACCCAAAAGTGAGCTTGAAAGGTCAAATGAGATTAATTGCCCATTTGTATGTGCTTTTTAGTTTAGAAAAGCATTTTTTAAATTAAAAAATATGATGATTATGTAAGTTAAACACAAAAACTGTTTCAGTGCTTAGCTTAGAAACTAAAAGAAATAGCTTCAGAGAAGAGAAAAAAAAAAAGACAAAAAATATTATAATTTTTTTAAAATCCTAAAATTTGCGGAGCGAAAAGTTCTTCAAATAAACAGAACAAACCCAATGTGGTTACTGAAAAAGCTCAAAAAAGGAAAATACATATCTATATCAAAGTTGATTATAAACAGTTGCGTGCATCAAGCAGAAAAACAATATGTCTATATGATCCCTTTATATACACATCTATCACATTAATAAAGGAAGCCATTATCGCCATCTTATAATCTTATCCTTTGATCATTTAACCACGTCACTTAAAAGTGATTCAGTTCTCATGGGCAGGGAGGGCTAGATCAAATAAGGAGAATCTCACACAAAATGCCAGCGTCTTCATACAGTTGTCTTAAATACCAAGAATTAAGTGTTTTTTACACTTACAACCACCAAAATTTGACAAACAAAAATGCGATAACAAGCTCAATGTATATTGAAAGCTTCTGCTATTTTATATCAAACGGATATAGCCTGTATATATACAAACTGTCAAAGCATCTTTCTGTTACTCTCTTGCAACAACCAAATATACATAAACTATACTCCACACTGTATTTGCCAATGCATGAGTGCACTTTGCCTATATACTCATCTAAATTCTAAATTCGGAGTAAAGGTAAAAACGCTTATGGTTTCCTCCTTCATGTGCTGACTTTGCCATCAAGATGAGCAGAGTAGATCCACTCGTTACTCGGATCAGGCAACACGTCGAGAAACTTGCCGCAATCAGGAGACAGCGCGGTGTTAAAAACCACCTTCTCATACTGCAAGTCAAACACAACCAACTCCCTCGGAAACGTGACGAACAAAATGTGCCTCCACTGCTGGGAGAAAGCGAACTTCGCGGTGTAGAGCGGAAACGTGGCCGCCGCAGAAGCGGCAGCTCTCTCGAGCTTAACCAATTCGCTGGAATCGGTCGGAATCTGAAACTCCTTGATAACAACAGCGTCCTCGGAATCTCCGAGGAGCATGACGTACAAGAGAAAGCCACGGAGTACGACGGCGCAGATGCGGCGCGAATCGGAGGGAATAAGGGATCACGGCGAATGCAGGAGAAGTAGTCAGGCGAAGCTCGTATTTCCAAATGCAGCGTAATAATTTATTGTAAAGATTATACGAATTTAATAATTTGAAAATCACTTTAGTTATGACTTTTAAAATAATTACTAACAAATAGTTTTATCACACATAATAATATATTATTAAATAATACAGTAAAAAAAGTTATACTTTCAAATCCAATTCAATTCAATCCAATTTTTTTGGTTTGTATTGGATAGGTTTTCAGTTTTTTAAAAAGTTTAAAAATAAAATTTATACAACTTATTTTTTATCAAAATAAAGAATATCTAATATAAACAAACACATTCATTGGATAAAAAAAACATTATTTTCTAATTTTCATTAGACAAACATATTTATTGGACAAAATAAGGAATAATGTATTAGATTTTTTATTTTTGGATTATGATGGGAAATAGACCCAAGTAGATAAAGAGTAAGGTATGGTTTACAATTGGATCGGTTTTCACTGGCCAATCTAAAAACCGATCTAATTCGGTAAAAACTTTCAATTTTTTTTCGGTTTTCGATTTTTTCGATTTTTCAGTTCGGTCAACGCGATTTGCATCGGTTTGGATCGTATGATGAACACCCAATAATAATTTATTGTAAAGATTATACGATTTAATAATTTATGACTTTTAAAATAATTACTAACAAATATCAATAGTTTTATCACACATAATAATATATTATTAAATAATACCGTAAAAAAAGTTATACTTTCAATATATTTTAATACTACTACTTTTTTTAAATGGTTTTAACTTGTTCTACAAATTTCAATTTTAATTCTCTTATTTATTAGATAAAAAATATTAAATACTTTCAAAGTTTTAAAAATGTTAAATATATTCAGAATTTAATTTCTACGTACTTTCAATTTTACAGTATTAACCAATAAAAATTTTGTTAATATGATTTTTACAATAAATTTATAGTATATAACGAATTATAATTAAATAATACTCAATATGTAAACTATTTATTCATTTATTTTTCTATTTAATGGTTTTTTTTTTAATTATCAGCATCATCATTATAAAGTTATATCATTCCTCAAGTCATTTTTGTTTTCTTCGTTAAGTTTTGAAAATGAAAATGAGAGACAATGTCGTGACATGTTGCATGTTCGTTATTAAATGAATATTGGCACATTTTCCATCTTTTCTGTTGGTAACCCACCTATGAAGTCCTAAGTTCGAACACCCTTCGTGCTTCTGCCCCCTCTCCTCTCCTGCACATAGGTTTGTACTTCTCTCCCATATGGCCATATCCTAACTATAGGGCTTTGTTTTTATTTCATTTTATGTTCATTCTTTGCGTTCAAGTTCATTTCTAATAACAACTGTTTCTAGACATTTTAGAACTTGCATCATTGTACTATGAACGTTATTAATTACCATACATTTGCAATTTTTGGTCCAAAAAGACTGATTCCAATGTCTAAACTTAATACCTTAGTAATGGTATGGTAAGCAATTAAGCATGAACCAGCACAGTCAAAACTCAAGCTAATAGTATGGCAACCACTAAACCAATATCTAAGCACCAACACAATTTCACTACTGTGAATACTATTGATTACCATATTTGCTTTACTATTAATTTTGAAACCATAAAGGTAATGTTAAGCACCTCAGCATCACCAAATCAATGAATTCTATTCTGCAACAAGTGCAATTGTTCTTGTTCAACTGTATCAAACTTTCCCATCAAACGTGACCCAAAGGCTGACTTCTCGGTTACTTTTTTATGGTACTACCATGATTTTGTGGGGGTAGAATTGATTTTTATGGTACTAAGCAAAGTGTTCATTAATCTTGCATGATAAATTGACCATGTTGCTCTGTCTATATATTATTACATCTAGACATAAGGAGCTAGAAATTCTGCATCATATAGGGATGCTGGAAACAACGAATTTGGCTAGACAAGGTTTCCCAGCTTTGTTCAATAACTTCATTTTCCAACGTATCGATCTCTTCTAATGCATAGCTCAAGTACTTACATGAACATTATAAAGGGGATGCTTATGAAGTCTTCTCTTTGGCCTCTAGTGACGTATAAGGAACACATTACTATTGACTTGCAACAATGATACTAAGTCCTACCAAAAAAAAATAGTGACTAATTTTACTTGGTGGTTTTTGGCCTTGTAAAACAAGAAAACATCTACAAAATAAGTCATACCTGAGTCGAAACACGAACTAGTTGCCAATTTCATCTAAATGACAGAGCTAGTTTTTCTATATATAGATAACGAACAAGTTGGGAGAAAGAAGTCCCTAGAGAATTGGAAGGTTTACAATTTAGTATCATTTCACAAGAAGGATACCTAAGGATATCTTAACATCACATAACAAGACTGGAAGAGTATTATCCAATAAGTCCTGGTTTATTTTCTTCCCTTCATTTTTTTCTTGATTATAACTTTATTCTATCATTTAATGCCTTATTTGTATAACTTCTCCTTTTCCTCAATTTTTACCTTATTTTTCCCTTTTCTCTCACAAGTTCATTGCACCCATTAGTAATATAAAAGCTTGAGGTGAAATTTTTCTCTTCTTGCTTCCTTTGCCGAAATCAAATCCCGTGAGTTCTTAAGTTTTAATATCTCCAGAAATCATATGTAAGTGTGTTTGAGTTAGAACTTCTTATAATTTAATTTTACTCTGTTCCTCGTCACTTTTTGTTGTTGTTGCTTTAGTGTTTTTAAAACCAAACAAGTAGTAATAAATAATTTTGTGTTGTGTATTCCTTTACTTTTTTTTCCTTCAAATTAAACACACCTTTTGTAACATACCGGTTCGTATTAATTAGCATTTTTTTTTAAAAAAAATTGAATCAATTTATATTTTTTATATTTATTTTTGAAATGATATGTTAAGATTCAAAATTTAAATTAACATTAAACTATATAAATTTAAATAAAATAACTGAGCGAAAGAAAATTTATGACTTAATTAAAGAGAATAAAATAATTCGTATGTATTATTTCTTTTTTTATTTAAAGGGAGAAGTCAAATTTCATTGTCAAAAATTTTTATAACAATTTAGTGTGTGTTTGAATCTCCGATAATTTTATTGCAACATAAAATACGAGACAACTTTAACGTAGAAGCAAGAAGGATGATGCTTCCTAAAAATGAAGGTTGGCCACAAACGAAGATTGGTCCGGACAATCCAAACACATTCTTATACTGCTCAACCGGAGCTAGACCTTGATATGCAGCGTCTCTCTTTCAAAAAGGAAATGAATGTACAATATTAAAGATAAATAAGTTAACTCTTTATGTGTTACAGATTTCTAATTGTATAACAACATTCGCAACTGACTGTGTATGCATGTGAGGTGGTTATCCGTGTCTATCTGCATGAGGTGCCACGAGAGGCAATTGGATTAATAATTACCTTGTCCGTTCTTTCAGTAACATTGTGTGTGTTTCCCGTTTTGTAGAAGGTACAAACCAAATGTGGGATTTAGGATTTATGCTTTACCTATACCATGTGCTCTGCCACTCCATTTTTTCATTGTCCATATCAATCAAATAGATTTTAAGAAAAACAATTTTTATACACTTCTTAGGCGTGATACTTAGAGATACGGAAAATTGAGATATAAATAATTTATATGATGTCACATATAGAACGAAGTAAAATGAAATAAGGAATATAAACCATGTGTTTGTATTTAGAGTTTAACAATTACACATTGTTAGTGATAAAAAAAATTGTGTAAATTGTTTTGCACAGTAATGTATAGCCAAATTTTTATTATATTTATTTAATGTCCAAAAACCAGAATTCAAATTCAAAATACACAGGAATGATACACTATATAAGACAGCTATGATTTGTGATGTGAAGTTGTAGTTGAAAACGAAATATTATACACACTCATTTAATGTGTGTATATCCTGCGGTTCAATCACTATGAGTGTGTCTTATAGCATGTTTGGGTGCAAAAATTGCTTGGAAAAAACCCACGGATGTATCAAGGATATGAGCTGGTTGGGATAGTAGTCATGACTCATGATGCGTTGGAAATGGGCAACTCTGCTATATAAAATTGGGTTGAGGTTGAACTTGATGTTGAGCACAATGCGGATAAATAGTGATTCTAGAATGTAGAATGTGTATCCACTCATTGCTTATGGTAAATGTCGTAGAAACAGTGTACAGTGTTGCACATGAATGACTACCATATATATTATCATGCTGTGGATTTAGAATCCGTGATTTAAACAAATAAAAGACGTGTGAAAATGAAATGAAATATTTTAACTAAAGAAAAGTGTATAAATGTGAGATTCATGTTAATTTTTTTAATTTTTATTTTATATGCATCCAAATCCAAATGTAATTAAACTAAACATTGCCTTACTTTCGAATGAGGTATAACTACTATCTCCAAAACTATGTATCGAACCAATAAATTAATACATCTAGTAAATAATTGAGTTCTTTAAATATATTTTTAGGAGTTTGATTTCTAACTATATGTATAGAGAAAACTTGTTGAAAGGGATAATAACTACTTGAGGAATATTTAGGCATATGTGAAGGTATTGTACATCTGTTCCGTTGAACTTGACTAAGACGAAGAGTGGACTTATATACGCGTTTTTTCACATTTGAAGGAGCTTGCATATGAAAAGAAGAAGTTATTGAATCGACAATTAATGTTATTTCAAACAGAAGAGAGCATGCATCCAATTTACTATTAAGCTATTAGTTTCATTTTAAGCCAAAAATAATTACAAACAGAAGAGCAAATAGGCTAAAAGTTATGGTACTAATTGTTTAGGGTGAATATCTTTTAGGGTTAATGTGTGTGGCAGCTCTGGATGGATGCTATGACAGTAGTGGTAACTTGTAAGTATATTTTGATTTGATGATCAACTTAGTGAATGTTTTAGCATAGTATTAGTAAAGTAAAATGTATCGTACTTTAATAGTAATGGTCTCTAATGTCAAATAATACCATTAATAATATGTCTGGACATCCGTTTCTAATAATATAAATTGACGTATATATTTTTTAAAACATGAAAAGGGAAGTAAAACTTTCAGTTATTCAATTTGATCGCATGTTTAGTTCATGAATAAAACTTATATACAGTTCTGTAGGTATTGTATGTGGTGTTATTTTGGTTGTTGTTGTCAATGAACTATATGTAAATTTTATCTTTAGTTCATTTCAACTTCTAACGAAACACACTAAATGAGACAAAAAAAAAAAAAAAACCACTAAATGAGTTTGGGTCAACTGACGTCATTAATTAATTACTTGTAATTCACTAATTTTCTTTCCACTTCAGCACAAGCAAGGTGCTCATGTGAGATTTAGTTACCCTTAATTCCTTAGTTTTAACCTTATTTTTTTAACAATGTCAGATTTTTTGTGGAATAAAACAATAAGCATTGACATTTTTATTGGGCTTGATCTGGTTCGGCCATAGTGGTCTTGAATCAATCAATAAAACTTTTATTTTGTCCTTTAACTAGTATGGTGGGATGCAGGAAGAAAAAAAGAGGGTGCATGAAGTAATTCCCCTATTTCAGTTGAGGTGAAGAAGAATAGAGGAAATGGAATTTTGTAGAATTGTTTCAACGAAATACGGGAAGACCTAGTGAAAACGATAGTGATGATAGTGGGACATAAGAAAAAGAAAAGTCTTAATAGTGGGACTCAGAAGAAGAATGAAGGTAGTGATGGATACACAATTGACAAATAAAAGAGAATACTTAAAGAATAAGACGTAGACGAAATTATTGATAGTTACACCAACTTACAAAGATCAACTAAAGACGTCTTAATAAAAAGTACCAAATCATATCACAATTTAGTAGACTATTTTCTTGCAATTTTTGTTCAAATCTTGATTTAGGAACCGGAAACGACTAAAACCAAACACCATAAGTCATTATTACTCATTAGAGTGAAACACAATCCACCGAAGTTGAGTTTAATGTAATAAAAAAGCATTTTATTAACCAAACACCATAACATTTCTCATTAGAATACTATCACCAATAATATGTTTGATAACTATTATATTAGAGGAAATAATTGCTTATTTTTATTTTTATTTTAAAAATGATAAAAACAAATAACTATTAATTTAAATAAATCAAACCAAATATATAATTATTCTTTCAATACTACTTCAGAATATTTTTGCAATTTTAACATTTACTTGAACCTTTGTAAATATTTTATCAAGTAATATGTTATATATAGTGACTACAATATATTTCTAAACAATCTTAGAATGATAGTTAATACAAAATAGATAGAACGTTCTTATCTACTAGAACCATCGACGGATTTTTTTTATTATTCTTTTTTTTCAAATCAATATCTATTCAATAGCTGGTGTGTTGTGCAAATTATAAGTAGCATGGCTTTGATTGATTACTTTATTTTGGAGAGAATCTAGTATCCCCTTTAATTGAAAACATGGTTTCCCAACTTGAATTTTCACGGAAATAGAAATAAAAAAAATGGAGTCCTATAGACGAAATGAAAAAGAGTGATTAGCCGAAGTTGGGTTGAGAATCTCCGCATGTAGGCAAGTAGTGACGGTGAGGAGAGTGGTGTGGGAAACATTTGTCTTTATAGCCTTGGTACTATTTTTGCTTATACCCCCGCCATAAATGCATAAAAAATGAATTGAAAGGCAACAAAAGTTGGTACGATCCCTACTACTACCCACACCATCAATGATATGACATGCATGATGCATCTGTTACATCTGCTCTCATCCTGGCCAAGTAAAAAAAATTAACAAAGCCAAACAAACAAAAATATCATATATTTCATTTTGTGTGTGTAGTGTAGACTTGGGTCGTGGTAAAGCTGTCTAGTGTGTGTGTGGATACTGATTAGCCAGAGACTAGCGTATCCCTTTCAATTGGTAGTACCCATCACAATTATTTATTGCTAATATAGTAGTGGTTGGCGGATATGGTAAAAGTGTGTATTATTTTTTTATGTATATACTCCAAAATGCTAGTTTGAATGTTGTGGTCCTATCAACATTTAATACTAGTAACTCAAACAATCGTGACAAATAAATAGCTGAAAAATGTGTAACATATTCACTACTTTAGAGAAATTGGCTTATGAATTGTATGATTATAACAGGGGTATGGACATAGCTAGCTATTCATGATCCCTTCCACCATATCTGTTTTAATTTTATTTATTATTTTTGAAGTTTGTCTTGTAATATAAATTAAAATGTGTTGTACTTTGGAGTTTAAGGAGCATCAAGTACCAAGTAGAAACAGGGAAGGGTGAGGTGAGGGTGAGGAGGAGATTACTCACCCACTGTTGAAACATTAGGCTTTTTTTTTCCAAGTACTGTACCTCCCAAAGGAAAAAAGATAGAAGTTGGAAGTGAGATGCTCGAGGCTTACATAAAAACTGAAAAAGGAGTTTGGCTTTGTGCAGCCGTTGTCAAGAGTGGACGTGACATGAGAGAGTGGGGAAGGCCCATACAGCGTCAGTGTTATGCCAAAGGCTGTTTTCATCACATAAAGGGGATTATTTACAGCGCCGAGGGTGCAGAATGTACCCATTTACCCATCAATGTGTTCACTGCACATTCAATGCACAATATATATATATATATATATATATATATATAAAAGTAATAAATAAATCAATTTTACTTACTAGACACGGGTCAAGGTGACTCACATCACGTAGTCATAGACATTAATTTCTAAAAGGGATGACCCACCAACATAACAATTGAAAGAGCACCATGTGCACGTTGTAGGTGGCAACAAGAGCCTAGCACAACTGAAATAACGATGTTTGTCCCCGGAATAAAAGCATGGGTCACGGTGAAACAAAAATTAACCCTAAGGGTAAAATTTAAAAAATAAAGGGAGAAAGAATCTGAGTAGCTTTATTAAGGAAGAATAAGGGGGGGAGGGAAACTGATGTAACCGGATTCTCTTGGGCTAACTTTATAACGAAGTTGATATTAGTTATGTTTTGTCATTTTCCTTGGCAGTGTTCATGCTGGGTGAAGGGTTGTGTGTACGAATATGCTGGCATTGGAGATGGATGTGCAATTATGTAAAATAGATAATAATGCATTGGATTGTAATGGTAAGATAAAGTAATGTTATGTAACAACAACAACCAACCCAATATTAAATATGGGTGAGGGGATGGCATTGGGAAGGGGAGAATTTTAATGGGACTTTATTATACAGGTACTTTTTTGATAGTAACCTAACTCTCCCACTCTCCTTTTCTCAAGAGTTGTGACCAGACCCCACCCCCCTACACACACAAAGGAGAAAAGATTGAACACTAACATCAAACAACAATCAAAAGACCATGGTAATGGTAAACCCTCTAAATTATTGGGGAAGACAAAAGAATGAGAAAGAAAGGTACCCTTTCTCTCGCTACTCCTCCCACCCCAAACAAAACTGTCCCATTACAAATTGTGGAATGAAGAGAGAATGGCAAGCCAAGTGAGTGGTATAGTAGTAATTGACCCATCAAACAAACAAACATAACCCATGTATTTGTTATTGTTGATAAATAGAGTGAGTGAGTGAGCACTGTGTTGTGTATATAGTAGTGTGTAAACTCCCCCCAACAGACAGACACGCCACTCAATTATTTCTGTCCATTTCTTCTTCCCATATTGTTCTCGTGTGTTGTGTGTGTCAGTGTTTTGGGGTGTGTGTGTGTGTGTGAGTGAGAGAAAGAGAGAGAGAGAAAAAGAAAAAAAGAGTGTCTTGGGGCGGTTTTGGTTTGGGTTTAACACTTTCATTTCGAGGATGCCGCGCCCAGGGCCAAGGCCTTACGAGTGCGTGAGAAGGGCTTGGCACAGCGAGCGCCACCAACCCGAGAGAGGTTCCATCATTCAGCAGATTTTCAGGTTTTGGGTTCTTCTCGTTTCCCCCTCTTTTTTTTCTCGCGCTTTTGCATTCCTCTGACTCTATTGCACGCCATGTGTTTGATTAGGGTCGTCAATGACGCTCACAGCCCCGCGACCAAGAAGAACAAGGAATGGCAGGAGAAGCTCCCCGTGGTGGTTCTCAAGGCCGAAGAAATCATGTACTCCAAAGCCAATTCCGAGGTTTTTCTCTCGTTTCCCCAAATGCTTGCGGAATGTGGTGGTGGATTCTTAGATCTTTCACTGTGTTGGGTGAAACCCCTTTTGATTAATTTTTTTGTGATTTGGTTGTTGCTTAGGCAGAGTACTTGAATCCTGACACGCTCTGGGACCGCCTCAATGATGCCGTTAACACAATCATACGGAGAGATGAGACCACCGAGACAGGAGACCTCTTGCCCCCATGTGTTGAAGGTACTTCCGTTTTTTCATCTTCTGTGGATCCACTCTTAAGTGTCTGTCTCAAAATCCTATTTTTATGTGTCATTGTGTAGAGATTAGTTGCTTTGAGCTGCCAATGATGTGTTTTTGTTTCTTTGGTTTTCTGGGTCCATTCATTATTGTGTTGATCACAGCTGCACTTAACCTGGGATGCAAACCCGTGAGAACTTCCAGAAGTGATCGTCACAATAACCCAAGGACTTACCTTTCTCCAAGGATTCAACAACCTCCTCCTCTGCCTCCTAAACCTGTTGCGGGGAATCCCTTGAACTATGCAGAAGTCACAACTTCTGCTGTGTCACCAATTCCTGTGCCAGACTCTACCCACCAAAATAGCAGGCTTACGGTTTCCTCTAACTACCCTTTCTCAGAAGGCATCGCTTCTGGTCGTCACCAGCCATTGACAATGGAAGCTAGACCCTTATTGAACTTGGGTTCAGTTTACCCTTTGTATTATGGTTATGAAGCCAGAGAACCTCAACCTAGGACGACTGCTAGAGATACCACGTGTTCTGATACAATCTTTGTTGGCAGACCAGTCATTCCAGTCCATGAGTCTTCAGGAATTGGTCTACCGGAAAACTTCTATGATAGATTCCATCACGTTGCAAACAGAATAAGAAAAGAGACTGCTGTTGGCACTCAGGAGGCAGCACCAGATAGGGAATGTGACTTGTCTTTGAGGTTGGGTCAATGTCTGCATCCGTGTTCGAGCAGCAAAAGTGGTTCAGCTTATGAAGTAGATGATGTTGGTTTAAGAGTTTCACCGGAAAGCAGCAAGTTTAGCCATTTATCCTTGCAGAGGAATAGAGAGTTCTGTTTTTATCCTAGAGAGACAGGTTATGGCACCATTGAGTCCACTTCTGGTAAATGTAATGTGGAGGGTGAAGATCAGAAGTTAGAGGCAACTCTTCGGAAGCGCAAAGCACCTTTAGGTGGTAACGAGGAAGATGGCCAATTTTGCCGGAATCCAGGGGTCCCGTCCAATCATTTTACTGGTAGGCCAGGTTCGTAGGCAGTTTCTGGTTGTATCATAGTATATGCATTTGCATTTCTAGATGGATGAATGATCCAAAATGTTGTTTAATCCTCTTATGTAGACTCTCTTTATGTGTAGCTCTGCTTGTGAAAATTTTTAGAAGCTGGCGTTGAGTTACTAATTGCATTTTCTGCCAATGGGAACTGTATATAAAATCTAAGTTTGCTTTGCTTATTTTCCACTTGGCTCTGAAAACATTAGAAGAGGGAAAAATAAAATGTGAACTTCTGAAATGGGGTGTATAAAAGGAATCATATCTATCCCCTAGTAAAGACTAAACAAGTCTAATTCAATTTTGATGCATGGCAAAAATATGACGGGTGTGTAATGTGAAGCCTGCTACCTAGACCGAGCCTGATTCATAAATCATAGTGGTTCAGACGCTAACGTGTTAAGATAAAATCTCTATTTTTAATCAAGATTAGCTTCTGGCTTTCAGCGGTATCTATTTATGCAAATTCTCAAAAGTTACATGTCCCAAGGTGTGTGTTTCAATTATGACGTTGTCAGTGACAAAATAGAACAAACTTGTGAGATGTTAAATAATTACTGAACGGTGATTCTACAATAGTACAATGCACCCTCAAGAACTATATCATTGATGCACCAGCTTCTCCAGCCATTGACTAAGCTGTTTTTATGCTCTGATAATTGAAATATCATCCTTATAGTATGAAGGTGCCATTTTAGACGCCACTAACTCTTGCTTCCTAAAACCATATCCAAATCATTATTTTAAAATCCGTGGCAGGAAGCAGAGGAGATGGTAATATTGTGAGAAGACATGTTAATACTGTGAAATGGTGAAAGTTATGATTTTCTTGTCAAGGGCTTGTCAAAGTTGTTAAGGGTTTATTGTCTGATTAGGAAAATGTTGAATGTATGTTTATGTTTCATTTTTTAGGGGTAAGGGTGAACATAAGAGAGAAAATTAGTGAATGTAACAAATGTTGAAATGATAAAAATGATGAGATGAGAAGAAAAACTGATTATCTGTTTTGGACAAAAAGTTGATATGGATTAGGGCTTTTGACCAAAATCTGAAAAGAAGCTCTTTCACTTTGTAGAAAGGAGGTGGGATATTGTTGCCTACCATAAACAATATGAGCATCAACATTAAATACATGCTCTGCAATGTGGATCAGAAATGCAATTATTTCTTAAGAGTGCCTTTACACCTGTCAACTATTGAACTGCTCGGCTAAAGATTTGCTCAAGATGCTGTGTACTTGTCGGATCCATGGACCACATTTAGCAGTTTCCTTGCTTGGATAATGGATATGAACAAGGAAAATCAGTTTTAAGTCTATCCGTTCAATTGCATTAGGGAGTAAGTGAGTTTCAAGACATGGTAAAGGGATAAAAAATAATAAACTTTGCGATGTCTTTCGGGATGATTAGCATAATTTTCTGCCGTACCCGGGGCCGATTTACAATTGGCTTTTGCTCCCTTACATTTTGGTGAATGGACGTCTAAACCGCTAATTAATGATAGTCTTCTACCACAAAACTATTGACTTTTGTTTTCATAAGTAATATTTTGTTAATTCCAATTATTATTTGACTTGTAGGGCCAATTTAAAATTCCCTTTACACCACGAGTACATGACTCGAAATTATATTAACTTATCTAAAACATGTGTTTAAGGATTGAGTATGCAATTTGTGTTAATATTTAAAGATACATTATTGCATACAATAGTCTTTTATTCAATCCAAACAAAATTGCTTTTTAGATATGATACATATATGGCTCTGTAAAGTGATAAACTTTTGTTGTACATGTCAAGTAATAATGTGGCATGGAGGCGTCTAAAGTAAAAAATAAAAATCCTTTTAAAATAGAAGATTTCATCAAATGGGAAAAATTCTTGGATGGTATAGAAAAAACTTATCGTGAAAAAGAAAATTAGGGGAAGACATGGTGTTAGGCAATGTCTAAACTAATAAAACATTTACGAAAATACTTAATATTTATTTATACCTTGTGAGAGATAAGGAGAGGTGAAAGATAAATGATTGATACGTTGATAATTTAATATAAAAAAATAAAGAGAAATAAATAAATAAAACTGTTAGATAGGATATTTGTAAGTTTCCCAGTGTTGAATCCTCATTAAAAAGTTGTGACAACATCAAAATGAATCAATCATGATATGGAAAATGAAATATCTTCATTGCTGGCTAAAGTTTATGGATCTTAAAAAAAGTTCTTAAAGATTGTCGTGTGCGTTTTATTTTAAATAATTTATTATTAACTACACATTATAATAACAGTATTTATATTGAAAAAATGGAATAAAAAATTATGAATTTATCATAATTATTTGAGTCAATTATTAATAAAAGTATTATCAGAAAAGTAACAATCTCTTGGTTTTTTTTTTTTTTTTTATATTCTCTCCACTTCATAATAAATATAGTTTTAGTTTTTTTACTTACTATAAAATAGATGAAAAAAATATAGCAATTTAATAAAATTAAATTTATCATCAATCTTTTGTGCTGGAAAAAAATGTAACAGGGACATCTTAAAAAAAATAATGTTATATTAAAAAGTTAAAATAAGACTTATTTTTTTTTACACAATACTTATGAGCAAAAGAGAGTAAGATATTTTATGATAAATTGAAATATTGAGAAAGTATTTTCTAGAAAATTCTTTGATGATATAAGTTGATTTTATGGCACATGATTAATTTAATACATTCATTTCTAGTTTGATACACAATCCCGAGTTTAAGCATAGGATTTTTTTTGTTTTACAGCAGCATACGATTTTAGTTTTGGGGTTATCATAACATATATTTATTTTCTCATTTGCTTCATTTTCATTTCACTTTCTGCTTAAAATCTTTCTTTTTTTCTAATACATTTATTAGTTATTACACTTATTATTACTTTTTTTTATTTTTTATCTTTTTCGTCTTAGTCCTCCAAATTTACACAAAATGAGATTCACGTTGAGTATTATTATCCTTAGTTTTGTCAACGTCATGCAGGAGTAACTGTTTCAAATTCAATTGTTTTGCAAACTTGCATTACTACTTATCCTGAAGCTGGCAGACATTGATAGCTATATGTGTGCTTAATGAGGTTATCATCATTAGTCACACTCAAAACACAGCATATGGACAACTTACATCAATCAAAAATTCAAAATAATATTGATGGATCTTGTTGGCTGGGGATTGATGTAACTTGACACCTTCACAAACGAATGAGACGAGGATGGAGCTTCCGCTCAGTCTTCTATGCATTGATTTCTTGAATGAAAATGGCATGTGGAGATTGAGAGTGAGAATGATGGGACAAATCTTTTTAAATTTTGCTTTAAATAGACCTAGTATGTTTCCTAAATTTGTGGTTTCATTATCTACTGCGAATCGAATTTCATTTATGGTTTGGCATGAATATAGTCTAGTTCAGTCTATACCATTTTGTGATGAGAACTATTCCACCCCCTCCCCCCTCTTCTAGTAAGAGCTTGTTTTAGAAACAAGAACCTTTAATAACTTAGCAAACTTGTTATGAGTACGGTGTATATTTGTAAAATTAATTTTGAATTAGTGTGATCTTATTCTAAAAGCAAGTTAATAGAAACATAATATAAAAAAATATTCAACAAAACTATTTAAAATTATTTTAACTCAAATAATTATGAACTCAAAATCAATTTCTTAACACAGAACTGAATAAGTAAAATTTATCTAAAATAACGTTAGTTGATTTTTTTAGATGGTTTTATATTATTTAACATGAATCTGAACATGCTAATAGTTTTAAATAAATTAATAGGTATAAGATTTCATATAAACTAATAATTTATACTTTTAAAAGGACTAAGTATAAATATTAAACTATTATTATTATTTATTTAAATTGTTAAGGGTAAGTTTTTAAAATAATCTAAAATTCAAAGGATTGAAATTTATTTGAAGATTCTTCTTGAGATTGAATTACCTACCTCTAAATAAACTTTAAAAAAATTGAGGGAAAATAAACTTTCAATTAAGTTATATCGTTTATGCAGATTCAGCATGCCAGAATATGAGTCCAAAGTCGTGTTATTGACCAAACAATGAATGTAAGTTAAGTTCAATAGCATGACTATTGACTAACCAATATCTGAACAGTAGTCGCCCAAAGCGTAATGGATCCAACAGCACGTCATTAATAAATTGGCCTAAGCAAAGGCCCAAGCAATTGAACCCATAGACAAGCCGAGCGTGAAACAAGCTGACATAAAAAATATATATTGAATCAACATCATTAGATCCAATTATATCAGACTCAAACATAACAGGAAAAAAATTATATCAATAATTATAAATTTCCTAAATATAATTTTAAATGATTATTATAAAATTTTGGAAACTTTTTATATGTAACGACATAAATTTTATAATAAACGAAGGTTCAACGAGGTAATGAAATTAATACAAGTTACGATGATCACAATTTAGTATATGATGTAACTAAATTGGTTGAATCGGTACATTAGTTATTATAATTTTTTATTACATGTCCTTGACTATAAATATACTGAGTAAAGGTTTAATTTTTATATAATTTATTTTATTTTAAATAAAGTTTTAAATAAAGTTTATATTACCTTTAAATATTTTTAGTTGAAGACCAAAAAATTAATACATAATTATTCAAAAGTCTTTTAGTTGTTAATCAAATGGGAAGGGGACACAATCTCTCACACACTTCAGTGACAGGTTGCACGCGACTAAGTAAACCAAGTCATTAAAAATGAAACCAAAGAATTAGAATAGTAGAATGCACTAAACCAAAGAATTTTATATTTTATTGGTGTGGTGTGGATAACTTTATTATTATTTTCTTTTTGTGTGTATGTGTCTAAAACCATACACTTAATTAGCTCATATGACGCTCCACAAAGTTAATTAATATAACAAATGTAGAAAACTCAAAACGTGTTTTATTCTTCCATTAAATGTACTTTAAAATCTATACTTGTATCGTATGTCCTCGTCATGGTGAGCCAAATTCTGTGCTTTTTAGTTGGCACGGAAGGCCAATGTGAGTGAGAGATTTCTTTTATTGTTTCCTATTCTAAACTTTAGACGAACCTTTAATTTTAACTAATGTTTTTTATAATGTAAATACGGGTTGACATGAATGGATAAAGATTTGGTATGAAAATCAATTTTCTTATCATAAGTGAAAATTAAGTTATGTACTTTAATTTTAAGAGAAGTAATATATATTTTTTTTTATAAAAAAAAGATGCATAAGCTAATTTTAATTTTTAAGAAAAGTTGGATTTTTTTTTATCTCTTCTCCTATAAATGTTAATTATGGAATTTATTTAGAGTGGACTAAAATCATAATTTTTTAGGATTCTAAATATAAAAAAAACAAAAATAGTTATGTGTTTGTCTGGTTAATGACTAAATGTTAGTTAACTTTTTTTTTTTTTGTCTTTGGGTAATGTCTATTCTGCATAATTATTATTTTTTTAAAGTAATATAACGAAGACGATTTATATGCTTACAACTTTAGAAATAAGTTTATAATAAAATTCAATAACATAGATTAAAGCAAAAATTCCATTTTTTTTTTTACTTTAATATGTCTTCCAAAAAAGTTACTCAATTTTGATTCAATATTTTGATGTAACTCTTGTGCATTTTGTGTGTGCATCCAAATTGCAAAACACAACAATAGTTGGCAATACGCGTGCATTAATTGCTGAATATTTTTCAGTTCCTGAAAAACAAGCTCGCTCAAATTCCACTTACAGCTGCTTCATTTTGACTTTGAACAATATGCAAAACAAAACATCTCGTTGACAAAAAATAAATATTCGTTTCTAGAAGTAATTCTCTGTTCATTTATTAAAACATTTTTTCAGCCTGTATGAAAATTGAAGTCTACCATTGGGCGCTTTTGATCGTGTACAACATGAATACCAGCACTTTTATAGTTTTACTCTCTAATATATAATTCAAACACTAAAATATTGATAAAACAATTAATTAACAATATAAAGAAATGGCAACACTGAGGCATCTCCTCCTTCAATTGAGTCAAATGCCACCGAGACTTCTCCTTCCCGGAAGTATTGCCGTTTAGCAAGGGCGTGTCTTATTCATTCTTATAATCAAACCTCAAGTTTTTATTATTTACATTAAAACCGGCATCTTCATAATGTACTTGGGTCTTGGGGAGAATATAATTCAATAATGTTTTTGTTTTTATTTCTTAACATTATGAATTTATGAAACATCTTCAAAAATCCTAGCTAAAAATCAACTCCAGTCAAACATATAAATAAAAACAAACGACGCCACTAATCAAACTTGCATAACCGAACCTAATATTTCCAAAAATATGAAAAATTTATGAACCAAGCCTGAATCTCTGAACTTTGTGATCTGTTTGTTTTGTTTATCGTTATATATATCTATATATGTAGTATCAACAATTCCACATACAACATTTCTCACGACCAAAAATGATACCCTCTATCAGTCTATCTATGTATTCTCGACAAAATGACCAACCCACTCTGCCACCCATACCTTCTAATTTTTTCAAAACTCACTTCCTCGTCACGTCATAAAAGAAGCTCTGCTGGTCTGATTTAATTGCTATAGAACCCATCTATTATTGCCAATCACATCACCCCATATGATCTTTCTGCTTCATATGAAACCACACAAACTTATACACCTTAATATAATATAGTTAACCACAAACTATGTACTTACAAAGTATTGTGTGCATACCTTTTATTTAAATAAAAAAACTGGTCCTGCATAAGATGCCGAAACCAGGACGCAGTCCTAGATACCTAATACTTCTATTAAATTAAACTGGTGGGGGTTTTCTCTAATTAACTAATTTATAATCATTCATGAAAAGAAGAAAATTGGGAGTCCTTTCTCGAAAGAACACACATACGCGTGGAAGCCCATGAACAAAATACTAATGTGATCAGGGAACTTCTGTCAGAATACCACGCTTCGTGAAATTAATTCTCAATATGCCACGGCTCCAAAAAAATTTGTTGAATTGCCACGCACATAATCCGCAGGACACACTCGCGAAGTACGTGGCTGATGTGGCTCACCTTTATTGCCACATGGCAACGCATCACTGGTTGACATAATTTGGTAGAGGCAGTAGCGAATTTGGTG
>PYAF01003789.1:696585-706641 GCA_007407185.1 Glycine tomentella
CACTAAAGCCTTGCAAAACTCGCTCATAACCAGTAAAGTTTTTTTCACCAAATCTTTTGAAGAGGAACATCAAGTCCATGGCCTCAAAGGCCTTGAGGGAAATGTTGGAGTTTTGAGGATACCCTGGTGGAGGCTTTTTAAGATCCTCAAAAGTGATGTTTCTTCCTTCAATATCAGCAAGCCTTGAAGGCACAGTGATATAAGAATCAGAAATGGCAGAGAAGGACGCAAAGCGAACAGATTTGATGCCAAGTTCAGAAGCTAGTTTTGGGAGCCAGTTTTGTGCAAAGTCAAAGACAACATAATGGGGTTTGAGTTCCAACAAAAGGGACTTTACATGAGGTTATGAGATTTGCAGCCAAGTTTGATGGCAATTCAGCAGTGCTGGTTATGCCATTTGGGAAGTGTAGTGGGATAACATTGATGGTTGGATTAAGATTCAGAGTTGATTTGATTCTGGGAATGTTGGATGCAGCTGACAAGAAAGTGATATGAACTCCATGAGAGAACAACTCGTTGGAGAGTTGAAGAAATGCGTTAATGTGACCAAATGCAAGGAATGGGAACATAACCACATGAAGCTCGTTAGTGTTCACAACTTCACAAGACATCTTTTTTGTTTATGTTTCTGCAAGTTCCTTATGGATGCTGGCTTGCTCAAACCATGCATGGTCAATGGTGGTTATAGAGTGGACTATTACCAGATTTGGCATATTAGATAATGCTTCGTGTCTGGATTGATTACCAGATTTGGTACATTAATTAATGCCTCGTACCTTGATGGGGATCCTTTTATCAACCTCCGGGTAGTTGAAACGTGTGGTTCATAATCTTGCCAAACTTAATTTTAATATTCTTGGCCAAAAATTATGAATGTAGTCCAACTACAAAAACCAACGAGACATTAAGCAAAGTTTCGGATTCAAATCTTATGGATGGAAAGCTATTGGGAGAGATTTCCCATTAAAGATGACCAGCTAGGTTTTTTGACATATATTAGTTATCAACAAAAGTAATAGATACTCTGCACTAATGTTATAGTGATTCAAAAAATCTTAGTACAACAGAAGATGCCTTTGTGGCAGTTATTTTACCCTTTGGTGACAATAAAGAATTAAAGGTAGCCGCTGAAACATTTACTGCTATTAAATTATGCCTTTTTGGCAGTTTTTTTTCTTTTTCGTATATATGATTGGTTCATTTATTACCAATTCCAATTAACTTAAGTTAAAAATACTGTTAATGTTGAAATCTAAAGTCAGTAAAAATAGTACCAACAACTATGAAGAGTGCTGGTTAAAACCCTTTTTGTGAAGCATAATTAGCAACTAAAAACACTATCAAATTTTCAAAAAAAAAAAAAAAAAGCTTTTTCCTTATTATATAAGCTACACTCTGAATATTTTTATTTTTTTTGAAAGTCACTAGTCACTACACTCTGAATTAAGGAGGGCAAAAAACTAAGCTCTTGCTCTATAAAATCTGATCATATCCACATCTGCAAAAAGAAATTCAAAAAAAAAGTACATAAGGTAAACTAAAGAATTTTTACTTCTCAACAAAATATGTGTGGTACAATGTTCATGAGTATGCAGGTTTGTCATGACCAAATTACATTTTGAAGTCTGAAATACTCTAAATAGTTGATTATACAACACTGGTGTTTTTCTGAAACACTGGTGTCTGAGACACTAACTCAAGTGCTGGGTATACAGGCATTGGAGGTGATATAATTAAGCAGCTCTTCATAATAACAAGTAGTGAAACTTGACCATAGACAGGATGTTAGGTATCTAAATTTATTTTGAGAAGTTATAATTAGCATAACATTGACCACCCTGATGTGACATTCTCTTTTATTCTCATAGTTTGGGTCCATGAATATTTGGGGCGCTCTCTCAGTTCCGTAACTCTGCTTCTTCTAGAGAATGATCTGCAAATGTTGTTGCTGCAATTGAAGTTACATAGTCATCATGAAAAGTTGTCCTTGGCAGCCAGTTCCAAGCCTTTTCATTTCTACTGCCACTGGATCCATGATGTTTTAGTGAATGTCAATCAGACTTTACAATAGAGACAAAGCAATTTTGGATCTTAATTTTTGGAAAAACAGAACAGAGCATAAAAAGAGTAATATTTCACATTTTTTCAACTAATTGAACTATAGTAAATGGTAGATGAAGCTGTTAGTGGACTATGAGCCACATATTCATTGCATCTTTTTATATGTGAAATTAGATTTGAAATAGTACTTTTACTGCATTATAATGGTATATAGTTCGGCGTAGAGACTTGAGAATTGAAATGCGTTGATCAACTAGCTTAAAAGATACCACGATTAACTAATTAAAATTGCTAGACGCACGTTGGCCATTTGCCAACTCAACTATGCAATGAAAGACTTTCATCTTATGATTACATAATGTAGGCCATCGGTTAGTACGAAACATCGTGTATAGAAAGAAAGCAGGAGGAAAAGAAGAAACTCATTAAACTCTCACTAGAAATTCATATGTAACTATAGTGTATTTATTAACAAAATTTATTTTTCAAATAATATTCTCCCAATTCCAAAGTTAAATACTCTCAAATTTATGCAAGAATATATAAAAATGTGAATTATAAATTTATGCTTAACTGTGAAATTCTTATATTATGGGCTACCGAAAAGTAGATGCACTTTGTTGGTATAGGTAGTACCTATTAAATCTTTTAAGTTATCTTCAACTGTATAGCCTCGTACCTGCACAGCCTCTGGATCCATCTCGTTCGGATGTACATTCGATTCATTCATGTACCCCTCCCACTGGAGACCTGTCAGGAGTCTTCTTGTCCATGCCTTACTGCACCGACGATCACTTTCCATCCTCACTCGTCAGCCCCCAAAATGTTACACTTTTTGTGGCCAATGTTTTTATAGTTACTTAACATGAGCTAGCTAGCTTCCGTAGGGCCCATACCAGAATTTATTATTACGTACAAAGTACTCACACCAACTAAATAACTCACTAGTTTCAATGATGGAAACTTCCATAGTTGAGTTGATAAAATATTTTTTATTGCTTAATCAACTTATAATGTGATTATCTTTTTTTTCCTCAGTGAGTGCAAGACAACATTGATACCGTCAAACTGAAGCCCAAGTCGCAGCTCTTACAGGATCACTCTTCCTAGCAGATTGGACAGACATATGTACCGGGTATTATGTCATTAAAAGCTAGTGGGAACCCATTTTTATTCAACCTTAATTTTCTTATGATGTAATTTTTATATTTATCTTACATATATATGTTTTGTCTCTTTTTCTTATCATATTAATTATCAAGTTTATTATTTTTTCTATTTTATTTTTCTCGCTATATCTCAACGATGTATGTGAACTATACACCCCAAAGAGACTCAAACACTCCGATCCTAAGTCCTTATCTTTATTAATTATTATTTAATTATTATTGAACTGATTCATGATTTGACTTTTTTTGAATGAATTATTTGATTTTTTAATAACTAAAGAAATCCATATCTAGATTTGCATAACAAATTTGAAACCTTGAAACTAAAAAATATTATATATAGTCTCATTCTGATAACACGTGAAGCCTTTATTTTTTTTTTTCAAGCTTTCATAAAACAAATTTAGTAATTTTTTCTGTCCAACAATTTTTTTCTCTTTTTCTTTTTGTTTTTTCTGAGCTTTTAAATACAAAGCTAGTATGTTTACATCTGTAATCATACCGTTGTGATAAAGGAAAAGAAAAATTCAAATTTTAATACGACTGCTGAATCTTTAGAGATGAAACGGTATTTTTATTTTACTCGCCATTAATTACTGGGGCAATGGCGATGCGTATGGCAGTTTCTAATAGCACGTGCATATGATGATACATTCCAAGAATACGAACATGAGATGTTTTGTTTGTATACATTATTCCAAAGAATTGCGGAATTAAATGCATTTAATTTTGTTTTCAATTATTTGTGGATCACAGAAAATGAAAAGGGATAGATAGGGAACGTAAGTACGTAACACAATTGGTTCTTGATCCTTAATTTGCCTGTCGCACTAATATCCAGAATAATTCAATCTTTCTTTTTATTCATCCACAATTCTCATACATACTACAACACAAAAATACAAATCCAGTTGCCGTCCTTGCCAGTGCAGCTGGAAAATAAAAAATAACAATAATAACTTATTCAAACAACATAACCCTTAACAGTGATAGTATCTAACAAATACAAGTAAATAACCATGTCCCAAAGTAGACCAAGACTACATACGTAAGAATAAACGTTTTTACATATTAATTTAATTCTAGAACAAGACATTTGTGGCAACTGCAATGAAAAGAACAGGGAGAGTGACAGCTACAAGGGGCATGGCTGCACGTGACGCAGCTGGAGGTGGGGATAATGGAGCTTCGGCTGGTGCAAGGGAAGAAGACCCTGCAGTCACATGAATACTCAGCTTTTGGCCCAAGGAGCAGTGACTCGGGAACGCGCATGCGAAATAGAACTCGCCCGTGCGGTTCAGAGTGATTCTCGCCGGCGCTGTGTCGAATGATTGCATTACTTCACTCACGTTGCAACTGTCGTAGTGTTTCTTTGACAGGGTGACAACGTTGTGAAATCCTGTTGCGAAGTTGAACACTGAAAAACAAACAAATAAACAAGTATTTAAATGAATGGTTTTCAAAAATAAAGAAAAAAGTTAGTAAGGTTCTTATTCAGTAGAGTCTACGTGAATAAGAATCCCTAAGATCGGACTAAGAAGACAGATTACAATTGTTTGAGTTGAATGTTTCTAAATTAGGTCGGTTAAACCTTAGGTTCGAGTAAGTAACAGTTTTGAAAAAGAAAGAAAAGAAGTTAGTAAGGTTTTTGTGTATGTAGAGAGAGATATTTACCGAGTATGTCGTTTAGTCTGAAAGTGGTATTAGCTGCGAAGGAGGTATATAAGGTGGCTCCTTGGGAAGGAATAGTCCAACCGGCAGAACCACCCACTACATGCTCTGCAGCTTCTGTGGTGTGTCGCAATGGCATTAATAATGCCGCTGCAACAAGTAGAACGAGGATTTCCACGTTGGCCATGAGGTTTTGTTGGATGAGTGAGTGTGTCTCAGGTTGCCCCAGCTGTTTGATGAGTCTTGAAATGCGATAATGTATCGTTGTACGTAGAGAAAGAGAGCCTGAACTGTGAAAGCACGGAGGCAAACGAGGATTCAGGGAAGAGGCTAAGGCTAACTCAGCACTCTTGCGTCGCTTTTATACAACAGAAAGAGAGAAAGAAAAAACATTACATTCGGGGGACTTATGAGATAACTACTTTAACCAACCAACAACTGTACAACTGTACTTGTGAGATTATGGGTGTAAATAAATTGGTATAAATAAGGATGTTTAAATTCAAATTCATCTAAAATAAAAACTAAAATCACTAAAAAAAAATTAAATCATACTGATATTTTTGGAATTATTTGGATAACTCGATGTTCAAACTAATCGGTTTGTGACTTTAAAATTGATCCAAATGGCAAAATTTATATTTCTTGAAAGTTATGTGTTTTATATGGGTATATTACTTATATTTTATAAAGTTTTAAACGTTTTATAATGTTATGTATGACTTACATAATATACATTATTTTAGATAATTTTTTTAAAATATATTTGATTTAAAATAAAAAATTTATTATAAAAGTGAAGTATATTAACTAGTTTTATAGATTATTATTAATTTTTAATATAATTTGATATTAAAGATGAAAAGAAAGTGAAAAAATAATGCAATAAATATTTTAATAAAAATTGAATCAAATCAAACTGAAAGAATTTGATTTTGATTTAAAATTTAATAAAAATCAGATTAAATTCAACTGCATATGACTTTTATGTTTGATTTTTGGTGACATTTAAGGAAAAAAAAATTAAGAAAATCTAGAACATCTCTAGACCCTAGGGCCTAGGTATCGGCCTATCGGGTCTTCCACTACCACTCGTCGCCGTCCAAAATCTTCTAAAGTAGCCACTCGAGACATTAACGCCCTTGGCCTAACATTTTTAAGAATTAAAAATGTATTTGAAGTTATTTTTTCTTCATCTCAAGGAGGGAAAATTTATGCATAATTCTTTTTTACATCGGTGAAGTGTATCGAAGGAAATGAATTAAATTTTATTATTATTATTTTATTTTCTTTACTGAATTATTATTAATATGCTATATATTAAAATATATTATTTTATAATATATTAAGATAATTAATATTCAAAAAAGAGTATTCTAGTAAAATTCACATTACTTAATTTGCTTATTTGCCTATTATTCACAGTGGCTAATTCATATTTTTTTCTGTGGAGATAAAAAAATATTATAATTTTTTACGAATACATGTGATGACAAAAAAAACTAAAATACTTATATTTTTACAAAATATAATTAAAAATTCGCCTCCAATACTAAAATTATAATAAAATTACTAATATAATTTTTATATAATCTAAAACAATTGTCCATCCAAATTTACCTGTGTGGATACACGGATATTATCTAGCCTAGTTATATAAAATAATATACACAAGATAAGTTTTGACACAACTTTCTCCTCTCAAATTAGGCGTATTTTAAAAAAAATATTTTTAATTTAATTTTTTATTTTTTTTAAAGGTTTATTTTAGTTCATTACATTACATTAATTACAAATGCTTATATAGATGCCTTACTACCTCCTGCCACACCAATTTTAAAATGATAAAAGAGGAAACATTTTCCTATGGGTTCCTGGATAGGTTGAGATCGATTTTGACTAAATTTAAAATTCAACCCAATCAAATTTAGTCGGTTTGGTTTAGTTTGATTTTCAGAAAAAAAAAAATTTGAAACCCAACCCAACTCAACCTATTCATGAATGGTTTGGTTCGGGCCAATGGGTTATCCATTTAATTTTTTTTTCTTAGAACTATTATTTTATATCATGGTTCTTTCAAATATCCAATACAATTAACACAATATTATCAAATATATGAAAATAGTAAAATTGATTCATTTAATATCATCAACATAATATTATAAAATAGACTTATAATATAAATTAAAACCAAAGATACTTGAATAAGATTTATTATAATAGTCTTAATCACAACTATTTCTTACAAATTAATTTTTTGCGATAAGCTTTGTTATAACTAAATTTGTTGCAACCAGATTTGCTGAAATAAACAAATGAACTAAATATGATTCATTAATATTATAAATATGGTAAACAAAATATGAAAAAAAAATATGAAACAAATAACAATATACCTAAAAGTAATACATTAAGAAATTTCAGCATTTGTGTTTCAACACTTGGAGACCCAATATTACTAGTATTTAAAGTCAAATCAAACAACTCTAAAAATTTAAACACAACCCCGTTAGCACAAAAATTAATTAATATTTTATGCAAATATAATGTTTTTGCTTTTATGATAAATGACATTATTTCAATCATTAACAAAGAAATTAATATCATTATTTTGCCCTCGTTGAACACTGATTTTTAAGTAACCTTTATAGAATATTAAAAGAACAAAAGAGAAAAAAATAAAAAGACAGCATTCGAGTCAAACTTTCAAAGAATGTTAAAAGAACAAAAGAAAAATAAAATACATCATTTAAATCAAATTCTCAAAGAATAAAACAACCAACGAGAGAAAAAAAATCAGGTCTTGACTATTCCTCACTCGGAAACTAATTCTCTCAACCTTTAATTCAAATAGACACATTTTTTCTCTTAAGATTTTACCAAAGATCAGCTTAATTCAAAAGCAAACAAGAAAAAGAAAATAGTAAATCAAATATAACAAAAATTCGAGTCGACACTCAATAATGAGGGTTATTTTTTTATTCTCATCCATATTTCCATCAAAATCTCAATTAATACAAACTAGAATAATCACAAGAAGTTAAAGAGCTTCGGAAAACAAAAAGAAAGCGTAGAGAAAAACCTAATGCTTGATCAATCTGATAAGATGAAATGAGAGAGTACAGATAAGGAGTTGGTGCAGAACCCCAAAGAAGGATATGAGATGAGAGAGAACAGAAGCGACTGAAGCGCATAGAAGGATATGAGATGAGAGAGAACAAAGCACAAAAGAAAAAGAAACATAAACTCGTGACATTTACAGTATTACACCTTCACAACAAAGATGATATGAGATAAGATGATTATGGGCTGATCCTTTATTCGACCCAGACATTTACACTACCACAACTTTTTTTATTGTCAAAATATTTTTTAGTTTTACAATTTTAATATATATATATATATAATAAAATTTATATTTTTATTAAGGGTTCATGGATCGGATTAATGGGTCAACGGATCCGTAAATCTAAACCCTTACATGAACAGTTTTGATTGGTTTGGATTTGACCCAAATACATAAATGACTCAAGCTAAATTGTTTGATTAATTCGGATTCTTGAATGACCCATACCTATGAACACCCATACATTTCCCATAAAAAAAGGGAAAGATTGTCGGTCTCATTTTTGAGAATACTAGTGTATTGCACGAATTTATTTAAATTTGTATTGTTCTCTTCATTCTTATTTATAATATTTATGTTGGAAATGATATTAGTTCATTTTTATAAAATTTAATTTATAATATTATTTGTATCAATTATTTTTATACTAAAAATATCTGTTATTAAAAAAAATGTATTGACAAACAATTAAAAAAAATGAATATTATTAATAAGAATAGTTTTAGAAGAAAATTTTTATAAATTTAAGATAAATATATTATTATAAATTAAATTAATTATTTTTTAATTTTTGATAAATTAGATAATTGAATCTTATAAATAATAAAAAAAGAGAGTATCTTATTTATGGATACGGATTTCCTGCCATTACGATACTTACCGCATGTAATTTTCACCATTAAAAAACATACAAATTAAATATTTAAAGAAAATATAAGTGAAAACAACCTGGTCCTTTGGTTTGTGAGTGCAGGATCCTGCAGTTGAAAATCGGGTCCCTTATTTATACAGTGAATAGAAATAATTTTAAAAAAAGAGAGATGATAATATATTCCAAGATATATTAGAGACTATAAAATTTGAAAGAAAAAAAATGATATATATAGCATATCAATTTTTTTATTTATATAAAAACATAATATATCCCAAAGAAATTAGAGACAATAATTATTATTATTTATAAAAAAAAGAGAAGATGAATAAGCTATACAAAGTGTAAAGGAAGAAAAAAATAAGAGAAGAGTTGTCAAAAAAAAAAAATATATATATATATATATATATATATATATATATGAAATGTTTCAAATGAGAACTAATTAAGAATAAAAGCCCTTAAATTATAAATATAAAAAACTAATGATTAAGATTAAAATCCGGTTAGGCCAAATCACGTGATTTTCATATTTATCCCTTCTTCTTCAACACTTGTGCGAAGTCGTTTTCGATCTCCCCTTCCTCATCTTTCGTTCACATCGTAATAGAGAATGCTTTGTTCGTATAAATTATAACACATGATGAGATTTATATATACAAAATAAACGCAAAACCGCAATCAGACTTTTTTAACAAAAAAATAAATATTTACCTAAATAATATAACTTAAAAAGTATTTATCCCAATCATATAAAATTCGATAGTAAGTAAGAAATCAGTTCCCTCAAATTATATTTTAGAAATCTGTTCTTAGAAAATCGATTTCATAATATGTATTTTGTTATGAAGGAACTGATTTCATAATTGTTTTTTTTAATTGCTTTTATTTTTTTCCTAAAAGTTTTTTTAAAAAAAATTAACTATTTTTTTTAGTTTACTAATTTATATATATTAATCTATAAAAATATAATTTATCTAGAATAATATTTAAAAGATAATTAATTTTTAAATGAAACCCTATGTAGCTAAAAAAGTATATTATATGGATTATCATATGATTTATATTGTATTTAAATTAGTTAAATATTTTTCTTGTTATAATTATAACAATCACATGAAAAAATATTTTTGTTTAACTAATGTTTAAGAAATACT
>PYAF01003789.1:712690-727810 GCA_007407185.1 Glycine tomentella
ATTAATAAAAAAATTATAAATTAATTGAAATATATTTTTAAACATAACCTTAAAGTACATTTCAATTCATCCTTAATCTTTTTACCCTTAATTCTGATCGAAAAAAATTCTTTAATTTCATCTTCATTTAAGCTTTCTTTTAGGACAAAACTTATATTTTGAGTATTTTATTAGATGATATTTTTAGTATCATTCTTCTATAAAAATTAAATTTCACTTTATATTAAAGATTTCATTAAAAAACAGAAACAAATTATTAAGATGAAACGGTTGAAAAGAAAAACACGAATAATATCTTTCTTTTTTTGAATTCAATACTAATAATACCTAAAAAGTTACATTTGTGTTTTTCCTTTTTTTTTTTTATCACTTCCCTTTCAACAAATTATCGTTAAAGATGTGAATAGTTTGACCTATTCTGCTACTAGTCGTGCGCGATCAATGACGGCCAATAGACATCAGATATGAAGAAGAATCCCTCTCACTAATCAGAGCCGGGGATGAGAACTAGGGTTTTTTCTTTTATGGATTAAGGATCTTGATCTATCTCTTTATTATTATTATTATTATTATTATTTTGGTGTTGAATACTAAGTTACTCATATTCTTATCCGTTTAATTTTGTTGATAATTATCAATATCTTAGCTCATGTCCGTTAAGTATGTAATTACTTATTTATCATGAATAATTTTTTTCGGATACTTAATGGATCTGAATAGATTTATCATTCATAGTGAGAGCCTTTTTTTCAGAGAGAGATCTGATGTATAACTTGTTACTTAATTTTTATATGTTTGAAATTAAAGATGATTTGGATATTTAAATTTCAATAACAACTTAATTAATGGTGTTTTGATCACGTAATGAAATTCAGTTAAATACTACAATGAAACTGATAAAAAATATTATAAGAAATTTAAGAACTAAATTAAAAAATAAAACTGATATTTAAAATAATCTCACAAAAAGAATAATTTTACCTTTTATCGGTTATAACCATTGAATGCGCCCGTAATTTCTTTTCAATATATATGTGCTAGCGATAGAAAAATAAAATGTTCTCATAATTGTTTTGGTAGGTAAAATGTTCTCATATAATATAGTACTTCTATGTATGAAAAAAATATAGTACTTCTTTTATTCGTAATTTATTAATTTTGTTGCTATAGTTGTGTTATTTTTAATATATTTACTTTTATTATAAAAAGATATATTTATTATTAATGTTGTTGTCATGGTTATGAAGTTTAATTTATTTATTTATTTTTGTTGTAAAAATTTATATCTTTTCAAACATTTATTATTTTTATTATTTTTTACAGGTTTATTTTATATTATATTATTTCATAGTGAAACAAGAAATAAAAAATGTTTGACTTATTTTATTCATATTCAATTTACAATAATATTTTGAAAACTAAAAAAAATGAAACTAAAGAATTAAAATTTCAAAATGAAAAATCATCCGTACAGGGTCTTAGTTTTTGAAATTATAAAAATATTATTCTATTATTGGAAATTATAAAATAACTAACATTCTAATTATTAAGATTATTAAATACTAACTATTATTCTGAAAAATACAATAATAAAGATAAAAAATACTTGTCTATAATAAATTTATATAATAAAATAATTTTAATAATTGTAAAGATTTCAATTAAATAATTAATTTACATATAATTTTTGGGACTAGTTGGATGCAATATTCTTTGTTTTTAACATCACTCTCTAATTTCTACGCTGTACCACTTTCGATATGTAAGAAATGTTCTATTCGAATAATTTGGACACGTTGACAACAATACGATGAAAAAGTATCGATTTTACAAAAAGAGAAAAGAACCAAATATCTTTCAACATATACGAATACGATAATGGACGGAAACTTTGCCCGTTTATTGGAATATATACGAATTTTGGTAAAATTGATATGTAATTTGAGTCGGAATTTTTCTTTTCAGTATATAAATTATAAAAGTAAGTAATTCTTTTCGGAGCTAGTACGAGTTAAAACAATATAAGGGGCGAAATATTTTTGCATAATAAATTTTATTTTATAAAAAATTAAGAATGAATAGGTAATTACTCACTAAAGCATGCACACACAAATAAATATATTTATATATTACTTTATTTTTATCAAAATAAAATATTTCAATCACAAATTATTTTAAATTTGAAAATATCAAAATTTATAACAAAAGAGCCTTTATGGTAAAAGATAAAGTACGTGTGTATGAATTAATACTAAATTATGGAAA
Source organism: Glycine tomentella (assembly GCA_007407185.1). NCBI lineage: Eukaryota > Viridiplantae > Streptophyta > Magnoliopsida > Fabales > Fabaceae > Glycine > Glycine tomentella. Next base: position 714,956 of record PYAF01003789.1, read on the forward strand.
TTACTTTATGGTAAAAATATGAGATCTTGAACGTAAAAAATTACAATGGTAAATTCTAAAATATATTAAGAAATCAACTGTCTAAATGAGTGTAAGAGATTGCGCTCCCAAAATGAGAAGAGAAGCGGTGCACCACATGTGTATCCGGACACTAAAAAGTACATGTTACTTGATTTCTTATATATAAAAAATACAGATAAACATAATGGGTTGTTCCATAACAGAAAAATTAACAATTTATGCATACGGTTGACATTAGGCTTGCATATTCCCTTTATTTAATCTAATAATGAAAGTAACTTATTACGAATCAGATTAATCTTTGATTTAATGAGTTAGAGAACATCCTTAATCTCTAATCTATGATCAAAATATTAAATTAGTAGGACAAATTTGATTTTTTAAGTATATTAAAAGAACTTATTATATTAGGGGGACAATTGCCCCCATTGGCTTAAACCTGGTCCGTCCCTGTTTATAATTATTTTATCGGAGGAAAAATATATCTATAATTATATTACTTTTTCACTATTTAATATGATTTTAATTTTAATAGATAATTATATTTTAAAATCTGTTATATTAAAAGTTATTGATGTTTTTATTTTGGGTACAAGATAAAATTTACTAATGTAATAACAAGTTATTAATTTAGTTGAATAAGTTATTATGCATAATAAATTTCTGCAACATGAAAAAATTACACATTTTTATATTTAAATTAAATTAAATAACATTTTCCTAACCCGTTAAGGTTGATCTAGTAGTGGTTTGGAGAGAGAGGTGGATAAATAGTTTGCACAAAGTCTTGGATTTAAATCTAGGCAAAGCCATTGTATTATTTGTATATGTTCTGGAGCCACAATTGGGCTTATGTCAAGGCCCAATTAGTTAGCGATATGTAAACCGATCATAGCCCGATATTGGGATTCAACGAATATGGACTAAAGACTTAGTCCACTCAGGTAGTTACTAACGTGCAGGTAGAGGCCGGGAATATAGGAACCACTCGTGCACGATGCAGTTGGCCAACGGTCAGGTATTCTATCTATAAATATGGCTTGCTCGTTGGTGAAAGGTACACATTCACTCTAGCTCTCTCTTTCAATTACACTGAGCACACACCCCACTCCCAATTTCGTGTATCTCAGTGATTTCCTGCTTCAAGGTATCATCCCCTATTGATATCCTTGGATTTGCAGAGTTAGAGTGATCAAACAGCAATCATATAGCACTTTCGTGCTACACATTTGTGTTCTAGAAATCATACAGAACAGTATAAAAAAAACTTATCCTAAAATTGAATTATTGTTGTATTTATTGTTAGTTTAATGTGATAGCATTGGACGTTACACTCCTTAACATTGATAAACCAGTGGATAGATTCTTAGGATATCAATTATTATATTTCATGGACATCTATTTTAAGTATAACAAAATTCAGATGCACCCGAATATGATGAGGAAAAAATACCTTCCATGATATAAAAGACTAATTATTGTTACAAGGTCACATAATTCATGATGAAAATGTTGAGGTAACATACTATTACATGATGAATAGATTCTTCGAAGGGTAGATTAGCAAAATGCTAGAAGTTTACAATAAAATCATTATTATTAATAATATTTAAGAATATGAACACATTGTTAATGTGATCAGGGCCGGCTCTGGGGCAAGACAAACGGAATATCCGTCCAAGGTTTAAAATTTTTTGCACCGATAGCTTAAGTAAAAAAAAAAAAAACAAAACCTACTTTAAAGACCCATTTTTTTCATTCCTTAGTTTTAATATTATTTGTATTTCAAAAAATTTATATGTTGGAAATTCATTTTTTCCATCCCTTAGTTTTAATATTATTTGTATTTCAAAAAATTTATGTATTAGGAGTCTATTTTTTCCACTTTATCCCGGATCAAAGAATTTTCAGCAATGACCTTGAATGTGTAATTGAGGTATTTACACAACTAAATAAACACAATATGCACCAAATCCCTTAGAAGTTAATTGAAAGATGCACGAGCTTATGGATCACCAGGGAGATGTAGTCGATCATGTAATCGATGTGGTGGGCATGCCTAATGATCAACTCCTTTGACTAGCCGTAGAGGTTAATGTCGATTACACAATTGGTCTTCTGGTTGCAACTCACATCGTAATACTTGTGGCAACAATCAATGCTAGTCAAGAAGTTGAAGATTCTAAGGTAGGATTTGTTAAACTCCTGTGTGACGATTCTCTGCTAATATTAAACCCTGCAGTAATGTCATTACAAAGTAAGTTGATAGCGCTTCAACAGTCCTTCCACTTTTACATGTATTCCTCAACAACAACCTTAAGATTTGGATTTTCAAGTAAAACCTTCATTCACACTTCATACAAGTGTTGTTAAAACTTACAATTTTTTAAACTTATCATTTTCCTATGTCTTTTAATAATTATTTTTTTTTGTCTTTTTCATTACCTCTCTAGCCAAATGCATCCTTAACTTTTGTGATGTATGTATTCATTATCTAGTTCATTTACAACAAATGCATATCCAATCTTGATGTTGGATGATGCCTAATTGATAATTTAATTAATGATCTATATCCCCTTTTCATTAACTTGCATGATTGAGATTTGAGTATTGTGAAAATGAAGGTTTATTTTAAATTAATTGATTTAGCAAGTTAGTTCATTATAATAATTAATTTAAATAGTGTGACGAGTTTTGACCGTTACGTGTTAAAATTAATTGTTTTAAAATTAAAAACAACAACAATATTAGTTTAAAATTGTCGAAATGCTAATTTTGGATAACATTGCATACTTAACATATATGAAAACGAAAATTTTGAAACATAAAGAATTAAAGCATAAATCATTAAAAATGATATTTTATCCAAAATTAAACATGAAGGTTTTTCTTTTATTTAAAAAAAGCGCGTGTTGTGCACAGGAGGAATGGCGATGGATGTGGGGTATATAGAGTGGACTAAACTAAAAATTGCGTGATGATGATACATACGCGTTATGGCGTCGGCTAGTGTGTGTCCTGTGTCCTAGCGCTAACTCACTCCTCGCTCCGGAGTCTGTGGGTAAACTCCGTTCTCTGTCTGTCGGAGACCAACTCACGTGACCTCACCACAATTAACACACAAATATCACGTGACCAACCAATTTAATGAATCTCTTCCTACTTTCTAGTTCCCCTGATATCGGCAAAGTTCCAAAACTGAAAAATGAAAAACTGAGGGTTCTTTTTTATAAACCCTCAGTCACCTATATATTGTAAATACGTTTAAAGAAAAATATTATTTCCCATAAAAAAAATACGAGTCAGTCATTGATATTTGATAAAGAGAAGAGGCAAAACAAAAAGATGATGAAGTTTTATGATATTGAAAAATAAAAGTTTGCTGTGTAAAAAACTAAAAATACGACTTAGAGCTATATATATGTATATTATTATTTCCAGAATAAGACGTCCCAACTCCCAACAATCACATGTAGACAACCACATTCATTTTATGATAATAGAAGTACTTCTTTGATACTCTACTTTGTGATTATTTTGTCTGGAAAATTATGTAGGTAATCAAAGAAGTATATATACAAAGTGATTTTTACGTAATAAGTAATTATGATATAAATTTTTCATTATTAAACTCTTATTAAATAAATAATTAATTAAGTTTATCCACATATTGTTGGGTATTGAATAATCACAGAACAATTGAGAAGAAATACAAGGGAAGAAAAAAATAACACACATAGTTTAATCTGGTTCACTCAATTTGAGTTACGTCTAACTATTCATTATATTCTCTCACACATATTCGTACAATTGCATTCAGATTACAAGAAAATATATAAGCTTATAAACCTTGAGCATCTTAGCTATTCATGAGTCCAAGCTCAAACTACAAATAATAAAATACAAGGTCAACAACAATATTAGGCTTCGAAAAAGTTTCGAGAATATTGTCTCCTAATCCCTGCTGGAGAGACTCCCCCAGACCCCGTCCGCTCACTGAAGAACAGGGTCCCGTGCATATATGGTGACGGCACAATACGAGTCATACCCAACAAATACTTCCCAGGTATAAGATGAATTTTGGCATTGTTCCCTATATTGTCAAGAACGTAGCCAGCAAGCTAACTTGAGGGAAAGGCACATATGCTAGACATATACGCGGTTGACTATATTGCTTAGGGGTGGAAATTTTCTGCTTGTCTTAATGAGTGCTCATTTTTCATGCTAGCCATATACGCGGTTAACTTAAGCTGATTCGCATTCATCAAACTTTTTAGAACATAAATAATGATCCTAAAGAACCATCATATTGTCAGTAGCTATAAAAGCCCTATGGCATTTTTCTAAGTTCCTTTTCAATTATGAGATCATAGGATAGGAAAACGTAGAAGCGTTCACGGCCCAATTTGAAGGTAAAGATGAAGATATTAATGGGGCAACTAATTAAAATAGAGAAGAAAAAAAGGATAGCAAAATTAATGCTGCATTCTTTTTGGTGTCACTGAATAAGCAATATTTGTTAATTATGTTATAGGGGTTTTTTCTTTACTTCACACGAGTCAAATTATACACATATGAAACAGAATTTAATACTAAGAATTCAGTGAAAGTGATTCTTTTTCCAATTGGCTTTAGTCGCAAATAGGCTAACACACTACTAGGAGAGAAAGCAAAACGGCGATAACTTAAAATAGAAGCAGCCATCAGGAGTACTTGTCACTGAACACAAACAATTCTTTGATCTGTAAGTTTGTTCTGTTCTATAGCTATATTAGCTTTTAGGGAAAGTTAAGACTTAAAAGCCTTAAATTTCTATCTAATGTGTGATCCTACCTGTACGTACATCTTTTCTCTATACAATTTGATTGCGGGAATGAAAGAGAGTATATTTTAGCAATTTGGATTAAAGCAACAAAGACCATTGCAGACCACAAAGCTAAAGCAGATAAACATATATACTGCAATTAAGAATGACCAATATAAAGGACTAATGAAAAATTGAGACCATTTAAGAAGGTGGGATCACTTTAAAACATTGGAATGCAACTAATGATCAATATAAAAGTGAAGTTCTAAAATGAACTGTTGCGAAAAAGAGCTTTAACAGCGTGCTACACTGTTATGCTTGCTTCCCCTTTCACTTAATCAGTAAGGACAGTGTCAAAGGACTGTGGAAAAAGTGGTATGATCAAGATCTCATCAACAATGAGTTCCTTTAGAGCTGGCTTTGGAGTCCGTTGTTTGGTTTAATAACGCAAAATTGCAAAGAAAGTAGCTTTTAGCTCACCCACTGTTCTCAGCCCACGTAAGAGAATCTGCTTTTTACGTATTCTCCCAATATTGTTGATTTCAAAAGTGGTAACAATTAGCGAAGCACACTTTTTATGTGTGTGTGGGGTATTGGGTCTTGGTAATGCTTTATCTTGAGGGCATGAATGTTCATATAAAAAATAATTAAAAACCAAATTACCCTGAATCAGCATCTCCTCTGGAAATTACTAACTACAATATATATGCTTGAGAAACACAAGCATAGAAAAGGGTTTTTTTCCTAGAACATGTCCTAGCGGAGCTTGATTTCTTGTACGGTTCATTATTGGTTATACTTGATTTTAATGAAGCTTTAAGTTAAATCCTTTTTACAATGGTTTTGTTTTGTGGGCCGAGATGTGAATGATCACACATATGGTTAACTGAATTAATAATCGATGGGAGAAAATTTTTGTTAGATGGGACAAGGATACATAATAGCCAACTTTCCAAATTCAATTTTGCACCCTTTCTTTCTTTTTCACTCAATTGGACTTTGGAAGAGACTATGTCATCATAAATGGTAGTGGTTTATACTGGTACTATTCAATGACCATAATACCCTTCAGGATAAAAAAATGACAGGATCAGACTACAGAATCGAACAACCTTATCCTCAACAGGTTCCAAATTGCCATGTCTTCTGTATTTTCAGGCCCAAAATACAGGAAAATAAAGAAAAGAATAAAGTATAGAGGGAAAAGAAAATAAAATGACATTTCACTTTTCCCTAGATTACATTATCGGATGAATGTGGACGTACTGTTACATCTTTACCTAATGGCTAAAGATGACCAGTAATTTGCATGATTGGTTTGTCCTATTATGTTTTTCCTTTCCTTAAATTGATTGATTTTGTTCACTCTGGAATGCAGATAAATGCAAGTTACGTTTATAGGTTTAGAGTCTGCAGAGGATAGCAGTAAAGTAGTTGTGCCCAATTCTTGAGGGTGTCCAATGAACAAAAATCAGTCAAAAGTTCACGATTGACTTCTTGTTCTATTGTATGTCTTGTCAAATGTTGTATTGAGTATTTGTAAAGCAACATTAATGTAAACAATTTTACGGTATCATCTAAGTTTGTATTGATATATCTCATTTAATGAGTGTAAATATATTAACAGATAACAATTACATGAGGTTACAAAACTTACTAAATGATGTAATAACACCTCATTGGTGTAAAGCATTCTTACATTGACCTTGTATTACAATTAAATTCATATTGTATTTATTTACCCGTTTCTTTCACAAATTCAAAAATATTAACCGAATCGCCTGTGTTCCTGGGAACCGAAAGAAATTTTCAATTGAATTAATAAATTTGAACACATGCAGAGCTAGCTGTGTTGCTGTATTTTGGTTGTCTCCTTTAAGATCACAGTAGCCAGCCCATTTCTAAAGGATCTCAAATAAAAGATAATTCAATGCTACTGATATTTGACACTGTCCCTGGCATAGGTTGTATTGTGAGAGATTATTTTTAGTTTAATTTTGATACACGATCAGAACATTAATCAAATTTTTACACCATCAATTAACTAGAAATCATATTAGATTTTAAATTAATTATTAGAAAATCAACAATTTTTCATTAAATTCATATTAAAAATTAAAAATTTATATACTGTATTTTAATTAAATTCTTATTTTTAACCATCTGAAATTGAACACAACTTAACTTTTCAAAAGACAGTTGCTTGCTCTCTCTGCATCTTTAAGACACATTTGTAGCTTGTATACAGTCCCAGCTTACAGAATACAGTAATAGAATTGAGATTTGAACTTTGAAGAGGCTACACTAGCTAAGATCATCTTTCTCCTCCCAACCATGGTAATCTCAAGAATGAGAAATAGAATTTGTGTTTCTCTTTCATGATGAACTTCTATTCCTTTGTCCATCTACTTGTCCCTCAAGTTCCCTTCATAATACCAAAAACACAAGTTTCTTTAGGGGCAGAATCAAAAGAAAAATTTCAGGCTGCCTTCTTTTTGACTAAATTCTCAAATTCAGCCAGCACAAGACTTAGCAACTGAAAATTGAAAAATATTTGCAGGTTATCTTCAGGACCTGGTGTATAAACTGAGTGAAGTTGGTAAAGCAATTGAAAACAATGATCTAGCGACAGCTGCTTCTGTCTTCGGGAGTGGCACTGATACTGATTGGGTCCAAAATGCTAATATAGCTTTGGATAAGGTTAGTCTGGTTTCTTAAATGATTGCATTCATTATGAACACTTTTGTTATGAAATCTTTCATCACAAACTTAGACAAAACTGGTGCCATGATAACATCAATCATCTAATTTCATTATGTACACATTCGATTCTGAATCTCCACAATGGGAGAAAACTGGTTACTTCATTATCATTCTCAAGTGATAAAGATTAAAAGACTATGAGGTGGACAAGTTTCAAATACAGCACTTGTGCCTGACATACAATGAACATTGGAATGCTCTTTAATCTCCATTTAAAAGTGTGAACTTTCTGGATGGTAGAATTTTTTTGAATAAAATTACTATTTATGTATTCGAATATCTCTTTCCAGCTTCTTAATTGGATATCTTACAGTTTCTGGGTAACCTTTTAACAGTTGAGTGCCAGTCCTGAAGAAAAGACTGTGGTGGACACATTCAGTTCCTCACTAGCTTCATTGATTTCATCAGGTATCAAGTTTCATACAAGGCAGAAAAATATCAAGTTTCATTAATAGACAGATATCAACTGCAAAAGAAAAACAGCCTAGATGCAATCTTGTAACTTGTTGATAGACTATTTCCAAAAGCCTTGGTTGCATTTTTTTGGCACATAAAATTGTGCAAGAAATTTGCTAATGTAATTGAGAGCCTGGGTATACTCAAAATGGTGGCTACAAGATCCTTTGTGCTAACTCTTGTTCCTTTTTTATTTTGTGGCAGTTGCCTGGGAATGACGTTGAGTCCTCCAAACTTGCCTTTAATCTGAACAACCAGCTCCTTGACGGGGCTGGTTGTTCAGATTAAAGGGCTTTGAAGGAAGCTACAACATAATTTATCTCATCACGAAATTTGTTAAATACAGAGAATTCCATTAACTTCCTGTCTGTCTCAACTAATTGGTGTCTTAGTGCGTCTCATTTCAGCTTTATCTATCACCCTACAAATGACCAACATGCTCATCATTCGTTGCTCAGAATGTTTGAGTACTAGTGTGTATAGTCTCACTCAAAATTGCAATTTTGATGTTGTCGAGAATTTAACAAAATGTTTTTTTTTTCTTGTTCAACGAACAGCACAAATAAAAGAACTTTCAAGTTGTAGGGTAATCAAAATCAACTTGGGGTTTGATACTTCGAGTGAAAGAATGAACCATTCTTCTTTGATTCTTTGGTTTCATTGCAGCCGTCTTTATTTCTACTCCCTTTCTTCGGCCACTAGAAGTTTAGAAGAGCAGAAAACAAGCAAAGGGCCACGAGCAATACCCATAATCAAGGCTAATGATTATTATGTATGGCTTTTTTTTTTTTTATATATATTTTTTTGATTATCATGACTTTTTTTTTTATATACATGAAACCACATGATGCTCCACGAAACAATCTTACTCCAGTCTAATAATACCATTCAAAATGTCAAAGCTCTCCATCTGAGTTGTATAACAAGATTGTATACTCAAAACCAGACTATTGATTAAGGGCCTTTTAACAAAAAGGGAGTAATTTTTTTAAAATTTACCAATGGAGATAGTTTCTGAATTAATTCTCAAATAGGATAAAGTCATATTACTCTGCACGCCTTTAAAGTTAGAAGTCGTATACCTTTACGAGACTTCTGTTTTACTAATGAAGTTGTAAACAATTACACGAATTTATTGATTTATATTATTTTTTATTATTATTTAACATGAAAACCGTAGGTTTTTACATGACTTTAAAGTCTTAATATTATACAGAACAATTATTTTTTTACATAGAAATATATGCTACGAAGAAAATGGAAAATATATGCTATGAAGAAAAAAAGGTCAATATAATTATGTATTGAACCCTTTTTTATATTAAAATAAACCTCTCACTCATTTTTTAAAGTTAAAATCTCACTCGTTAAAAAACGAGTTATATTACATAAATCTATTAGAACTTTAACGTAATATTAATAAATTATGGATATATAGTAAATATATACAAAATAATAAATCCAATAACTAATATTATTCATCTTCTATACCATAAAGTTGTGAGAGAAAATAATATAAATTTTTTTTTTTACTATAATAATGAATTTTATGTTTTATATGGAACTAAAATCAAAAGATCTTACCAAAAAGAAAACTGAAGCAAAACTTTGTACAAATATATAATAAAAATGATAAATAATTCAACCTTTGACTTTGAAGTAGTGTATAATATTAAAACTTTGAAGTCCTATAAAAACCTATAACTTTTATGTGTCGAACAAGAAAAAATGATATAAATCAATGAAGTCATGCAATTTATTATGACTTCGTTAAAAAAATTTAAAAATAGAAGTCTCATAAAGACATATGACTTTTGGCCTTAAAGTTGCATTGAGTAATACGATTTATCCCATTTGGAATTTAATTACAAAATTATCCCCATGTAATAAATTCTAAAAAAAAAAAATTACCCTTTTGATAAAAAAAGGCATTGATTAAGAGCAATTTTATGGAAGTTAATTCACGTGTCTGCGAAAATACAATTAAATACCTCTACTCCAGCATAAATTGGACAAATGGCAGTAAACAGCGTATAAGATACCTAAAAAAATTAGGAGTGAATGAAATATTTGAGTTCACGACAGTACAAGATTATAGGTCCATATCACATTACAAGTATCTTACCACATAATTTTATGGAGAGTGCGGTCAGCGGTTCACTGTTTTGCTGGAGGGAGGAGTGAGTTAAAGTCTTGAAGAGGGGGACTGCAACAACGCAGGAAGATTAATTTCTAAAACCCAGGGTATTTTGGGAAAAATAATAGAAAATGGAGTGTATTAGCAATAAAGGCAAGTGTAAATAGTAACTTCCTTATTTCTATATCTCCGAAAATGGACCTGGCCCAACACGTCTGCCGAATAATTGAACTCCCCAAAGTCTCATGAGTTGTCCCATGACCTTAAAACAAATTAGTTATTAAAATAACGAGCATAAGTTAATTTACTTTTAAAAAATATAAAAATCTCATTTTAACTCCTAAATTATCAAACAGCATTTATTCTGAAATAATAAATATAAATACTAAAATGATCGATGTTTGACAATTTTAGGAGATAAAATAATTTTATAATTTTAAGAAATAAATTAAACGATGTTAATATTTTGTAAACTAATTTGATGAATTAATCTAAAACAAAATCATTGAGATGAATTAAAAAATAATAATTTGTTTATTTTTATTTGATCAAATGTGCAATTAATATTTACATAGTTTTTTTAAAGACAGTTATTTTTTTAAGGATTATTACATAGTTATTAAACAATAATTTACGTGAGAATGAAAATTTACTTTCACTTTATTACTTGCATAACCAATACATTTGTCGGAGGCATGCATGTATACTTTTTTTATATATACCACTAAAAAAATTAAAATAGAATTCCATTGTTAAGTTATTTTTTTTGTTCTTCATATACATCTTCTTTTGAAAACAACTTTATTTGAGACATTGTTAGACATTAAATATGAATTAGTTTTATGTGAAAGTATGAAATTTGCAAGTATAATAAAAAAAATTCAACAATTTGTCTAATTTTTTCTATTTTCTTTTCCGATTTAGTAAATTATTTACATTACAGTCACACGTTGACGTTTAAGTTTCATCTACTTCTTGTATTTCTACTTATTGATCTCAATAACAAATTAACCCTGATAAATAACATCCTTTATATGTATCTTTCCCCAATCTCACAAGTTCCAGCACATTAAGTACGTGTTTGCAATCAACGTTATTCAATAATTTAAAGTCAAGAATATGACACAAAAACAAATTATAGCTAGATCCACGTGGAAGGGTAATGGACGTGTTACCAAACATTCGATAAGAACAGAAGCACGTTGAAGCCCACGTTCAAAGGTTAGAAGGTGATGCACTGATGCCTCTCGGTGGCAACAAAACTCTTGAAAGTTGAATAAGGAAAATGACTCTAGCTAGGTTACGATGTAAAGCCGAGCTTGAAGGTCGAATTAATTAACGTGAGTATGAAAAAGATAACGGTTTTTCTTTTAATTTGCAACAGAAAATCAAACGAGTCCATGCACAGCTGTTATATAAAGAAGAAGCATTTTCCGTTTCACCTATGTTTGTGTGGACTCTCGAAAATTAAGAGGAGCTCTTACATCAAGTTGCCGACAATCTCACAAGAGCTTTGCTGTATAATTAAGTTCGGGCCTCATCAGTTTGGAAGTCATAAAATTATAGAAAGGAATAAAAGATTTTATATATGCACAAATCCTTTCTCTGTGATCATGTTGAAGGCCACAGAATGATGGATAACTGGAATGGAATAAAGGACTTTATTAAAATTTTCATAAATATAATTACTTAGCAATTAGCTTGCAAATAATTTGGACTAAAAACTCGTAATAAAACTTTACGACTATTGTCCCACTTTATAAATCTATAATAGTAGCTAGGTTAAATACCGTTACACCATTTTATAAAGTGGTATGTATACCTTACAATTACAAACCCATTCAAGCTTTTAAACCCCAACCCTCCTTCCTCCTTAGATTTGTAATTTCTGTCCCATTTCACCCGAGGCATGTTTTAATTGAACTAATTGGGCTTTTCAAGTCAAATCATTATTTTTTTTTTCTCATTTTTCACCTTTTGCTTTTTTATCTTTGTAATTTTATTGTTTGTGATGTAAATTAAATGTTTAGAGCTATTTGATTTCATAATTGACTTTTAGGGCCAACTCTAAGATTTTGGATGGCCTATGTGAATTGAGAAAATGAAGTTCTCATAAATTATTTGAATTTGGTTTTTCTTTCATTTTTGCTACAAAATCATGAATAATATGTTTTTAATTAATTAAGGTTCTTTTAAAAAATATTTTTTCATAGAAATTAAAAATATTATTTAATATTTGTGGCATAGTCAATTGTAAATAAGAATTTAACATTTTCAATTTAGAATTCTTAATATATGAAACAGTAACAAAGATGCAATTAATATTATTTTTGTAAGTTGTGCATGCATAAAAAACAATGAAATGATTCAATTGTTAAAATTGAATCTTAATTGTTAGACTCCGTGTAAAAAAAATTGGGTTGTCAGCTGAATAAAAAATATTATAATAAATTTTTTTAAATAGTTATTATAAAAATCAATAAATTTATTATATATGTGAATTTTGATAGACAGACAGTTTAAAAATTCTTTATAATTTCGATGCACGGATTATTTCTCTTGATTTTATTATTATTTAGTTACAATGATTTTTTTTTCTGATATATTTTCATTTTAAAATTTACTTATTTTTTTTAAACAAAAAAAAAAACGGACGCATGCACAAATAATT
>PYAF01003789.1:727910-747938 GCA_007407185.1 Glycine tomentella
GCTGATCAGCATCTTGGTATAAATCATGCGGTGGTGGAGTGTCTTTGAACGTTTGAGAAAGTCAGGATGCTCAAGATATGCTTCTGTCTGTATATTAAAACATGTTACATTCTCAAACTGATCGAAGTACGTTTCCTCGTAGACATGAACTTATGAACCCAGCTCTAGTTGTACCCAGGCAAGCAAGATACATCAACTATATATCGCAGTATCTTTCACAGACAAAACTCTCCATATACGCGCCCTTGTCTCTCTCAGTCTCTCCCTATACTCTATACTATTTAGTATTCACACTGCACAGACACGGTTTTTTTCTTTTTACATGACAGTTTCAAATTGCATGCACTATTGTCACACAATACTAGGTAGCTACTAGATGAGCATGCACGATGTATGTCCGAAAGCATGCAAGGGAAAACGACGCCCGTGATTAGAGAACGCGTTTCACAGATCATATATATGATGAGACTGAGAAGGATGGATTGGTTTTCCATTTGTTGCATTTTGCATGTTCAATTAATTCCGTGGTGGAAAAGAAGAATCCGTGTTTGATGTGTGTGGCTTTTCTGAAAACACTGTATTGTTTTTTGTCTTTGTTTTTTATAGACAATATCTACGTACATATGTCTGTGATTTGTTAAGGTCTTGTACAAGTTTGGATGAATCATTCCTGCTCATCGTGCTGTTGAAGTAATTCCAAATGCATCATGCAAGAGCCAGCTCGCAACTAGTCCATCTTCAAGCGTTTGTAAAAGAAACCACTTTTTGAAAGGTCATAATTATTTCAGGAATTCTATTCCTTTTAGCTTGGATTCCTCCTGCTGTATAATTTATCCTAGTGTTCATAGAGATTCCAAAGCAAGAAATATCAAAATGTGCCTAGCTTTGTTTGCCATACTGGTACTTTATTTCTGGCACTTTTATGATATGCAAAAAATCCTATGTAGTAACTAGCTAGGAGACACACTTAGATAGAGAATGGTAAAGAGACATGAATAGAGGATAGTTGAATTGAATCCACTTTAATTAGGTACGTAGATTGAAGTTATTCGAATTAGCTAGAGAAGCTTTAACAACGCATTTTTTTTTATATATATTTCTCTGTAATGTACATTTGATCAGATGTTTTGATATGCCTAATCAATGACTTGAATGATCACTCTATTTAGTGAGACCTACGACATACAATCTATTTAATAACAAATAGTGTAAAAAATGTTACTACTTTCGCCAAATAAAATAAGGTTACTACTATTTTTTATTTTTTTTTAATCCAAACCTTTTCGGCTAAAAGTTCTCCTAATGTTTTTCCCATTTCCAAATATGGATGGAAAGTTCTGTCATCACAATTTAAAAATTATCCTAATCTTAATCATTAAAATACAATTGCAGCCAACCAACTGAGTTTGAAATAAAATAGGGAAAAAGTATTATATATTAAGTTTTCAACCACATTAGTTTGTCATTTTCAAATTAAGAAAAAAAAGATATATTATTCCTGCAAACATTTTTTTCTAAACATTTTTTATGTGACTCTTGAGAAAAACAATTTCTGCTAGCCTAAGGAATTTGAACACGGTCCATCTTCTAATCCCCGGGTACGTGAAAAGGTACGTTATTAATTACATATTAACCAAGAAGGTAATTATTTTTATCCCGTCGGTATACACTGCTAGATATAATTCATGGGCAAGAGATTTCCTTCTTTAAATTTGCCCAATGGGCAAGGGAAAGGGAAGGGGGGTGTTCTCGACCCATATGCACGTGAAAAGGGGGAAGAACTGAAAGAACCGAATCCAATTCGTTAATTCCTGTTCCTACATTTAGTCTCTAGTTGGCAACTATTTTGGTCATGCTTTGGATTTGAGTATTCCCTGGCTTTTTAAAATGCTTTGTCATAGCCTTTGTTGGAACAAGGACATTATAATAATCAAACCAAGCACAAGAATCAATTAACATAAAATTATTTAATTAAAGATTAAATTTAAATTTAAGTTCTCAGCATGCAGTAATAAGAAATTTTTTATCACCTATAATAATTTTATATATTTAAAGATTATTTTTAATGAAAAATACAAATAGTGTATAAAAAAAATCAAACAACGGATGGCTGACTTCATGATTTAACGTTAACTTTAGTGCTAACTATAGTGGATGGCTACCAAAAAAGTCAAAAGAAGCGGACAAATGAGAACTCTCTAGTTATATACCAGCACATTAGCACGCACCAATAATGTGGCTATAATCTGTCTAATCATGTTGATGACTTTAAAAGAAGCCAGATTACAAGCGTGATCAACTAAATTGATTTAGACAGATCAAACATCCTTCCCACTTTTAGAATTTTATTAGTTGTAATCCCTATTTCAGGTAGTTAAAGCTACCACTTTTTGAAGTACTAAGGAAAGATCTGAGGAACTGTCCAACTCAAGCTCCAGATGCATTCAAACACAATCAAAAGTACAACTTTAATAAGGGGGGAAATTATAGAAAAAAAGAGTTTCTGAAGAATGAATGAGAACCTCATATTCATCCCTCTCATTTAATTTTAGGTTATTAATTAGCAGCTACGTATCATTCTCTAGAAAGGTAGGGAAATTCAAGAGTGGTCTAGATGTTTGCTATAAGTACGCCTTGCTGTTGGATAACAACAGCTACTCTTTCTTAAACCTCATAAAAAGAAGAAATTAAACCAGTACTTTCCCTTTCTCTAAAGCATTCATTTCATATTTGATATATTTATTTATATATGAAACAACAAAGAGAGAGAGAAGAAAAACACACGTAAATTTATAAAATTTAATATTAGTTTCAACTGAATAAATGAATTCTGTTGAAATTTATAATATACCTCATAATTTTAATTCATTAAAATTTAAAATAAATATATCATTACTTATTTTTATTTAAAAACAATACCATTATCTGAAAATACGCACAAACGTACAAAGACAGAGAGAGGAGGTCCCTCAAACAATTATTCCTTTAGAAATCAAGATGAGAGAGAGAACAATTTGCCTATATATTTTCCATTATTAGAAAAAAATAAACATTTTTACATTCTTAGTTTTCTTATATCTCAATTTTTACACTCATGTTGTATTGCTTTTATAATTTCCACTTTTTTTAATAAAAGTGATAGAACTGAGTATCAGTGGAGATCCAACTAGAAAATTATTCCATATGTCCTAATAATAAACAGTTTTATTCAATTACAACTACTCAATTAATTCTTAAGTAATAGGAAATTTTCCAAGAAAATAGTTGTTCACCAATCAAAGAAAAAAAAAGTTTTAAGAAAATTTAAATTCACATGAAGGAGGTTTTCAAGTTGCCTAACAAAAAAAAATGAAGGAGGTAAAAGTTCCTGCAATATTCTTTGCTATATCAACTTGCATAATATTAATTTTATCATCCATTAATCACTTTATGTATCTTTCTTTTCTATATCACCCTCTTCTCTAGCTACAGGAGTGTATAGTTGTGCAAAATGGTGTTAATTTATCCCATTTAATTTTAATTTAGGTCCTATTCTATATTCCATAAGGTCATAAGAATTGGAGAAGAGTAGGTAATGTGAACCACAGCAAGTCCCACCCACGGCCAAAACAGCTCTGCAATGCAATGCAGGCGCTATTAAATGCGTTTCTGATACCCTCAACACACTCCTCTGCAGCACCCATTCACTGTTGCTATGGCCTTTCACCCTCATGTTTATATACATCTGTACAAACGCACACACAACTTGTTAAAGTTGTACAACACCTTCACATTTTCCAACCTCTCCTCCTACGTCCGGCCCTCAACTCTTTAATTAATTTCTCTTTCTTTTCAAGCAATATTGCTGCTATATTTTTCATACGAGAAAATGCAAATTCCTCAATTTGGTCACCCCCCACCCCACCCTAGCTTTCATGCAAAAACCCATATTACCCCCCAAATACTTCAATTCCTTCCTATTTTTTGTTTTTGTTTGACCCGTGACTAAGTAATCTATATATCTGATCAAGTTGATGATCGATTAAGTATAATAACATTGGATGATACATCCAATTAAAAGTTAAAGATGAGTTAATTATAACCATACAATAATATGTAAACGATCAAAATTATTTTAATAATTAATTTTAATCTTAACTATTTATTTAAATTATACACTATTGAGATTTGTTTCTCTCACTTGATACACTTGATCGTTCTCTCTATATATAGAAACACACACTTGTGACAAAATTACACTACATCTTATATTATATATGGTCCAATATTACTTTATAACTACCACCTTCCTACCAAATCACAGAGATCGATAGAGGCTCCATCACGCATGCTACCTAGGTTGGCTGCTAGTTAACAGTGATCTTTCTGCGTATAGAATAGATAGAGGCAGGCAGAGCTAGTAGTCTTGCATCCATCGGTAATTTGTTACTCTGAAATTGTGTTCCCGTGATAGAGATCGAGAGATCCTTCCTCTTTCCTGCTTAAAGTAAATTACTCATATCCACAGTTAATTATATATCGAGCTTCCATTTTAAAATAATTCTTAAAAAAAGTTAATTTGTCCAGGTTTTAATTATTTTTTAAAAAATGCTAAATTGCACATTAAACATTACTCCTCCATGTGTCATTGTTACATCCTTACATTTTATTGTCAGGTATTTAACTTAGTCGTGATTATATTTAAGATTAGAAGTGTCATCCTCTTCTATCAATTAGTAACAGAAAAAAAAAAAAAAAAAACCTAATCATAGCTGATAAGTTACCACTGAACAATCTCGCAAGTTGTCCCTCTTATGGATTCAATAGAGCTAATGTGTTGCCTCTTAATTTTTAGCAGAGATTTTCGTAGTACAAATTGAATGACAGTCAATTCCAATCATACCCTAAAAAGCTGAAAGCAAAATTAATTGTCAATATTGTTATATATGAGGGAAAAAAAAAACAAAATATATTAATGTGGCTCATGTTAATAACTTGCTTCTGCGTATATGTGTGTGCGTTTAAATTTTTTTGAGACCTTCATGGAATTCTCGGCAACGTGTCGAATGGAGTAGACATTGACAGTTTGTGATCGTAATCATCCACTACCCTATAATAATAAGCATGTTAATTGATTCGTGTTTTTCTAAGATCAAGACGTACGTACCTTCTTAAGTTGCAAAGAAGGAAGAACCAGGCTTCTGTCATCTCACGCTCGTTAATGGGAAAGATCGACCATCTAAAGAATGTTATTGTTCATTTATTTCCATCTTGAGCAATTGCTAGTAAGAGAATCCTTTTAGATTTTTTAAACAACCAAGAGTGTTTGTCCACTAACAATGGACTTGCAATATACAAATTAAAAGATAGCAACTGGAATATAAGAAAATTGTGTAGTAAATATTAATATACTTTTTACAAAATAATAATTTAATGTTCATTTGTTTCAAATTAAGAGATAGAAACTGGAATTATTATTTAAAAACTTATATGATTGCATACATTGTTTCACACACATGTTGTAGAAATAAAATTAACATAGTGCATAGTGTCACTTTCTTTACAAACAAATTTGAAAAACATATACACTTTAAAATAAAATAAAATAAAAAACAATTTACAAAGTTTAGTAAGCTAGACATTGGTGTCACAAGGACCTCCTGCTTAATCAATAGAATATTACAAACTCAAAATTTTCTTTATATAATTGTTTATTATATTAACTATATGGTTTCTATGTAAATTAATGAAGGACAAATTAGTTTTAATTAAAACTTATGAGCTCGATTAGTTTCAGAAATTTAATTCAATTGTTGAATTAATAACATTTAAAAGTTGTGCAGGAAAAAAGTGTATTTAGTCCAAAAACTATGATAAATTATAGAATCCTTATAGAAGGTTAAATATTTTCTATATTTTATTTCGAGATACATAAGGTCAATAAGTTTATATATTTTAAAATATGGATTAATAAAATTTTAAAAAAAGTGAATGTTTGAAATTTAGAAGAAAAAAAACTATATCTATACTAATTAAAATTGACTCGGGCAAGCATATCACACCGTAGGCTCTTAATCTGATATGGACATTTACAAATAATTTTGGTATGCATCATTCAGGTATTGATGTGGATCTTGCCATAATGCATTGAAATTTATTATAATCTAGGCAAAGATCGCATTTATTAACTCCTAGTAAGGGTCAAAAGACTAAAGATTACGATGACATTATCAGAAGCTAAATACCAGAAAATAAAAATATGCAGTGCAGGCAACACTATGATTAATTAAACTTAAGGGGTTTTTAATTGGTGATGGTTATATTACATGAGAAAAATTATGAGTTATTCTAAAAAGAAAATTTTCCCGTGTTATATGAATAAGAATTTAATTGTTGCAACAATAGACCAAACTGCAAAATGTGTAAGAATGGAGTGCTTTTGCTGACAGATTTCATGGTAAGATTCAACAAGTATATATGAAAGTCCGATCCATGTTAACATGAGACGATCCAACAGTCAATGGGAAAAGTGATTAAAAAAAGAAAAAGAAATGTATATGCTAGCATAGCATCTGTCAATAATACCAAAACGAGGGTGATGGTGAAGCAAAGCGAGTTATGTAGAATTTATTACGCCAGACATGGAAAGGGACTGGAGCTAAATGGGCAATGTAACAGTGCTATTAAAATGGCTAAATCGACAAAGAAGAGATCCTAATAATGTTGTGACTTTCTCATTTTCTTCAGTACCTTTATATCTCCCAAGACTTTTTCTTATATATATCTTGTTTGTCTTTTACAATAATTTGGTCTGAAAATAATTATTTTATCGATGTAATTACCTTCAAGCTAACACATCTTAAATTGATAAATTCTAATCAGTTTGATCATTCTAGGTCCAGAAATTTAAACCCATGTCATGTTACTAATATAAAACATTCAACTGCAGAATGAAGACGGTTTTAGCTAGCTAGGTCTCAAGTATCACACGGTTCATTTATTTTTTCCAATGAAAAAATTGAGAAAAAAATAAAAACAAAAAAGAAATAAAAGCTAAAAGCATTATGTATATATGGAGCAATTTTAGTGGCTCTTAGGGTTTCAACTGTCATATTTGATGTAACTGTTTCGAGGTTTTATGATTGATTTGTTTTGCCGATGGAAACAAAAGCTGCGAGAAAAAGTCGTTAGGAGAAAATTAAATTCCCAAGCTAACTTTTTACCACCCAAAATGACAGAAACATTTACTTGATAGTAAATATAAAATGCGCTGAAAGAAATACCAATATGTGTGCGATGCATACTATAATATAATCCATACAGAATATTCTCAGAATTGAGAGATGTGATTACGATGCATCTTTTATTTCATTTTTTTTTTGTTTTTGCGCTAATGAATTGATAATTTGTGCCATTTATCTAATTATAAGGCTCAAGAAGTGTGTATGAAACACAAAATTGGAATTCTTTTAAACTGATATATTACTCAAACAATACACTTCTACAACACTTTTGACAATACTATTTTTTTCCATTAATTTGTGTGACACCAATTATTTTATTGTACTTTTTTCTCTTTTTTTTTGTTGTTGTTATATACACGAAAAATGTACAAATTTATAATATAAATATATAATTTATGCTTCCCTTGTATACTTGAAAAAAGCCATTAGTGCAAGCATAATTAATAAATCCAGTATCATTCTTAAAAAGAAGATCAGCAAGAAAAATAAGAAAGTCGTGTTTTCTTTTCTTGTAAACGGCTATTATTCAGTCAAAAAACAAAAAAACAGCTAGCTATTGTTAAAATCTCTGGAGTTATGGAAGAAAGTCACACACCACTATACTACTTTTTAATAAATTTTGGATCGCCCCCCTCGTCCGCTGTGGAGTTGCAGGTTTGTCTGAGGATGGGAGTGGTCACTCTCATTCTATCTTAATGATATATTATATATTGTACAGATTTGGTAATGCGGCCAAAACCTTTGCTGTGTTTTGAACTTTTGATACTTGAATGCACTTGATAGTTGATATGCAGTGGATTCTATAAAATTCCACATTAAATGATAACTAATTTAAATTATAACTAAGTATTCGAAATTTTTTTTTTTCCACACCTCAAAATCTGACATAACGATCATAGTTCAGTAAAATTTATATCCTATATTCTATATTTAAACATTTATTTGTGACTCACTAGACTGCTGCCTTTTCTCTTTCTATAAACAAATACCTACGCTAATTGATATTTATATATAAAAAAAATCAAGCACTTTTACAACATTGAAGTAATCTTTTTTATATTTTGCAAATAAAAAGTGACGTAATCTAACTTAAGAATACTAGTTTTTTTTTTTATTTATTTTCCATACCCATTTTACAATATTTCTTTTTATTTTTTTCACGAGCTTGGAATTTAACTCACCATTTATATAGGTTTAATGAGTTATAATAAATCCAGGTCCACACGAGACTCGTTAATCTAATTAAACTTAAAATTGAAGTGCATAAATTACAGTTCTATTTTCTTTACACCCTATTATTTATACTTATTTTACATGTTTCTTTCAATCTTTTTAAATTTCTATTTTGACAGTTTATTTTGAATAGGTTCCCGACTCGAGTTAACTTTTATAAAAGAAAAGTGCTATCTCTTTTATAGAACATATATATTTTTATATGTTATGCTTCTCATTTGAGGAAGATATTCATCACCTATATTTTATCTTGTCCGATGACAAACCAAATTTAGAACACAGTATGTTTATGCATAGTTTGGATATTCAATGATATTTCTACTCATTATGCCTAATAATATATTTGGGGGTGTTGTAGTCTTGAAGATTATTGGCAGGATTAAGTGTGCCAACATATAGTTGGGACTTGGGATCCTTCTTCCTAGGTACTGTGATGCCTTTGCCCTCTTTTACTAAAAATACGTAATAATCTAGCTCTATTTTAAGGAAGGAGAAAAAAATGTACTATGTTTGGTATCCTATTTGGCACGTTGTGGTATGATATATTTGGATTATGCATAATATTATTTATTGTATTTCAATTAGTTTTTCCTTTTGATTTCTATAGTACATACTTTATACTTGATGAAGATTAGATTGTGGACATGATATAGGATCAAGAGGAGTAAATGCTTATTTTCTAATTGGTGTATATATGAATCATATAACTTGTCTCTTTTTATACTTTTGAAATGAACTTATAAGACTTTTATGGGTTAGAGTACGTCTTATACTTTATTTTTTAATAATAAATAAAGTATAACGAAGTATATATTTATTATTGATATGATTTTAAAAATAATTATTATAAAAATTAATAAATTTATCATGCATACGTAGACATTCCTTCATTTCCATTTTCAAATATTTTCAATTTCTCTGTGAATTTTATCGAAAAATATTCCATCGATTTGCTGCCATTCTTCATCAAATCACATGATTCAATTTAGCAATACTGAAATTTCTGTTCTTTATATTGAATTACATGAAATTTTAACTAATCCCGTGTATGAAATACCTAATACGAAAAGAGGAATAAATAAAATGGAATTTTATACTCAACTTTGAAGGAAAGAATTTGCAACAAAACAAACAAACAGATAGAATCTAAATTCGAATCTCAAAATGGAAATAAATTGAAAATTTCTAGTTTGTAATTAAATAATAATGTAAAATTATTTTTCAAAGTAAAAGACTTTTTCTCTTTAAATTTAATAATTTTATTTTCATTCTTTTTCTGTCTCTTCACTCTCTATACTTGAAGAGGTGGTGGAAGAAATTCATTTTTGCAAGAATTATTGCCACTTGAAGATGGTTTTCCAATATGAACTAAAAACCACTTTCTTTTCCTTTCCCGGTCCCAGCATTCCCTGACTGCCGTGGGCGCTACTAAAACTACTTTTTTCATCGCATTGCCTTACCTTACCCTACTCTCTACTCTCTACTCACTGCTTAATTCTTCGGATTCCAAACAAGCCCTTCATCTCCCTCTCTCTACTCTATTTTAATTTATACTACAAACCCCTAATTCCCTCAACTTTTACTGTCCTCGTATACTTATATATATACACCCCCCATACACACCTCAGTATCTAACCAAGAAGAAGGGTTTTAAGAGAGAGAGAGAATAATTAAAAGGCCCTTGCCTTCACCTTTGGTGTCCAAGATATTGCTAGAGAGAAGAACTATTGTTCAATTAGCTTCATCCATCTTTCTACCTCCTTAATTTTCTTTCCCTTCTTCTTCTTCCACCCTTCTTGTGTTTGAGTACAGAAGCTTCAGATCAGACATGTCGAGCTGCAGTATCGATGCTGCGCCTGAGCAACTCTGCTACATCCCTTGCAACTTTTGCAATATTGTTCTTGCGGTATCTTTGATTTGAAAGCTCTTTTACAATTTAGTGGGAGATCTTCTTTTCAGCTCTTGCATGCTACCTAATTGATATGATATGTTTCTTGTTTTCAAATGTCAAACTAATGTACAGCACACACACACACACACACTTGGTTGTTTACTTGTTTTCTTCTTTTGCCTCTTTTTTTCTTTCACCTGTTTACATCCAAGGATAAAAGAATTCAATCAGATCCTGAAAAGGAAGCTACGCTGTGTGTGTGTGTGTGTGTGTGTGTTTGCGCTTTTGTGAACCAGTGGGGGTGTTATTTTAATTCCCTCTTTCTGGGTTCCTAGTTTTTGTTACAGTCATGTCTCCATCTCTGGACTTTTTTTTTCTTTTTTCCTTTTTTTCCTCCTTCTTTTGCAGTCAAAGAAAAGTCATACCCTGGAGGACCTCAAGATGGTTACATTCACACACACACACACACACAAACACACACATACGGCGTTTTTCCTTTCTCGTTTGAGCAAGTTCGGGTGAGGCTAATTGTGCCAACTGTGCTAGCTAGCTGTTTTGAGAAATATGATGGTTTCCTCTTGAAAACGCCAAAATAGGCACTATATGTTAAAAGTGTTGATAGGACTAGTCCTCTCCACCCTTTGAAATTCTATCTCTAAGCTGTAACCTAATTTAACTCCTGCTTCTGCACTATACATCCAGGTCATTTCTCAACTTTGTAAAAAGGAAAAACGAAAATGTAAATCTACTCAGAATTCCCAGTTCTAACACGCATAAGGAAGAAACCCTGGATGGTAGTACCTTACAAGTTGACAACTTTTTTTTTTTTTTAACCTTTTCAAGTAAAATCAAGCTGCACCCTTTTCCTCAAAACCCCACTTTTCTCAAATTAATATTATCCCCCCTCCCCCTTTTTTCTTTTACAAGATCAAACCATCTCTAGTATGAAACTATTATATGATCTAGTTACATTTAACTTTATTTTCATTTTCTGGGTTTCTTTGGAGTTTTCTTCTTTTATAATGGAAAACGGATTGAATAATATTGTGTTATGGGTGCAGGTGAGTGTTCCATGCAGTAGCCTGTTTGACATTGTGACCGTTCGATGTGGGCACTGCACCAATCTATGGTCCGTGAACATGGCCGCCGCGTTTCAGTCACTGTCATGGCAAGATGTTCAGGTGAGGTTCAACTAATTACTACTTAATTATGATAAATACTCGGAACTACTAACTAAAAGAAAAGTGTGTACAGCAATAAATAAATTAATAAATAAAATAGGGTCTTTGATTTCTGGATCCTAGGGTAGGGTTTCTGGGAGTTATTCTTTTTGAGAAAATCGAAGGCTCTCTTTCTCTCTGGTAGGTTCTGTGTGCTAAATCGAGTTTTTCAAAGCAAGCATGTCTGTTATTTCTACCTGAGAAAGAGTACTGAAAACCCTAGCTACCTGCAGCCGCCATAAGTAAAACCTATTCCTTTTTCTTTTTTTCACTTTTAGTAGAGGCGTCAGGGCCTGTTCCTAACCCATCAAGGCAACTGAAAATAATCTACAGTATCTCTCTCTTCGAGATTATATTTATATACCTTGAGGATTGATTAGATTGACATGTATGTAAATGTGGGAAATATATATGTTAGCCCTTAGCTAGGTTTAATGATTTCTTTTCAAGATCCGTGTCCTCTCCAAGGCAAGCACACCCCTGCGGATCAGATGACTCAATTTCTTAATTTAAAAAAAAATGGTATCTTGGTGTAAATCCCTAAAATCTAATAAGCCCTTCTTCTGGGTTTTTCTGTAAGTACTTCATTCATCTGATTAGTTGCATTTCCTGTCTAACTGCTCAGTGATATTAAAGGCACTTTCGTTTCTCTCTATGAGAAAGCCATCATTATTTCTTCTCGTCTGAATCACAGTTAACCCACATTTGCTGCTGCCAGAGATACCTAGTCAGTTATTTATTTATTTATTTATTCACCCTATTTTATTTAATTTCATGCAAACTACCTGGTCCCAGATTTGTTATTACATTGGAAAAATTAATTTTCAAACTTTCTAATATAAAAGTATGTTTTAATTTAAAGTTACGATTAAAATATATTTCGATATACATGGTTTCAAATTAATTTGTCAAACTTAAACGAAAAAAAGGTTTAAAAAAAACATTTAATAAGTGAAAAGTCAAGAGTTCTTCATTTTCTTTATATTTTGAGAAAGCTAATAAGTCATCATGGTATGTCCACTTTATCATATATTGGCATGGCAAAGTGTTGATGCTCCTAGTCCTAGCTAATTAACATTTTAATTTTCAGGGACCTGGGCACTGCAATCCAGAGTACAAGATTGACACTGGCTCCACGTCCAAATGCAACAATAGGATTGCAATGCGTGCACCCACCACTCATGTAACTGAGGAAAGGGTTGTGAACAGGCGTGAGTATATATTTGCCTTTTCCCCGTTTAATATCCAATCTCAAATTCACCATAACCACATACTATATAGCTAGTTTCTTTTTTTTATTTATTTAAAAAAATGTATAATCCATGTTGTTATCTACAAAATTGATCTGATCATGAGTTGTTATTTTCTTTTCCAGCTCCCGAGAAGAGGCAGCGCGTACCCTCTGCTTATAACCAGTTTATAAAGTAACTTAATGCTTTACAAATAATTTTACTGCATATATATTCGATGTAATGGTGCATAAAGCAGCTTTGAAACGTCTTTGTTCTTATGCAGGGAAGAGATTCAGAGGATCAAAGCCAACAATCCTGATATCAGTCACAGAGAAGCTTTCAGTACAGCTGCAAAGAACGTAAGGACCAGATCAAAATTACTGCAAATATTTTACACTATTTAATTATGTATATAATCATAATCATCTTGATAGAAACATAATAACTTATAATTGTTTCTTATTTAGTGGGCTCATTTTCCCCATATTCATTTCGGGCTGATGTTGGAGAGTAACAACCAAGCTAAGACGGAGAATGTAAGTATTAATTAAAGCACAATTATTTCTCTTCATATCACTTATATTAATTAAGAGATAATAATTATGATCCCCCTCAGTCAACATTTATTTGATTATATGTATCATAGCTAGGGAATCAAACCCTTGTTCCTTTTCTGTTCTTTCAATTAAAAAGAGTAAACACCTTATCCAAAAAAATTTAGAAAAAATAGTATCAATCAAGAGAATTGAGTATTACTTTTTAATGTAACATTAAATTTTTAACTGGACGTTCAGGAAAGGTAGAGGAGTAAATCTTAAAAGAAGAAACTATCTCCAGAAAAAGATAAGTTATAAAAAATAATACGTACTTTCAATATGTATTAAACCCTGATCATTTATTATATTGCACAGAACGTAAATATTATAGGATCTTTGGTACACAACTTTGGCTGATTATATGATATTTTATTTCAGGTTTCTGAGAAGCATTTAATGTCAAGGGCTGCGCTATTGAATAAATGAAGGCTATCTTCATCATATCACAGGACTTGATCGAGTTTCATTTGAGTCTGTCAAGTAAACAATGTCCTGACCTATAATGAGTTTTAAGGACAATCATCTCCTTTTCTTCGTTAGTGTACTTGTCACTACTTACTACTTGTTGAATGGCTGTTTTCACTTAATTTGAAGCAAGAATGCTAGTTTTCCTTGTTATCTTACAATAAGTTCTATCTTCTACCTGATTGAGATAGATCAAGATAAAACATGTATAGCTGTTCAAAAAAACAAAAGAAAGATAAAACATGTATGCTACTGTTTTAAGCTAGATCGCGAGAACAATTATCATTATCTTTTTTGGGTAATACGTACTAATAACGAGAATAAAGTCCGAAAATGTTACAATGTCAAAATATAAAAACTATATTTGGAGCAAACTATATTATGTATTTTTGTCGCGAGAAAAATATTGAAGAAAAGATATCGAGATAATGTTTTGTTAAAAAATTCATATAGTAACTAATTATAGCAAATATATATTCAATACATACTATACCCACCTTTTGTTTCTCTATAAGAAAATATTATGTGTATTTTTTATCCTAATTTATAAGTAACATAAATTCATTATCAAATTGATGCATTACTTATTAAATTTCTTTTACACCATAATTTTATTGTGAAATTTATGTTAACGAGGTACTCATTTTTCATATAAATGGATGCATTCAAAATTGAATAATTAGTTATTGGAACAATTTTTGCATGATAAACGGTTATTTGTGCGCAGAAAAAAAATCATTGGTTAGGATTAGAAATTATCAATTTAGTGTCATGAAATATATAAGTTATCTTTAATCCTACAGTATACTTTGAATAAAACTTAAATTTATGTATCTATTAATTAAAATTAATTGATTTAAATTTATATTAGTATTTTTTATAAGCATTTATTTTATTAGTATTGAAAAATTAATTATATGTTTCTTATGCATATATATAGTTAACTATTATGTGAAGTTGAAACTCAGGTTGTCGATCTGTCCACAAATTCATAATGATGTCTTGGTGATTTTGTGAAATAAATTCTAGAATTGAAAATCAATTTCAATATATGTTGAGTTGTCTTGGAACAAAAGATCAAATATTGATGTCAAGCATTAAGCACTAATAAATATCACATGCAACTTAGTACATACAACTACTTACATATACTATCTCACGGATTTCTTTCCTGAACAGCGTATAGTAGCATATAATAAAATCAACTTGGTTAAATTAACTTACATAACATGTGACTATGGCACCCAGAAATATAATTAGGTGGGTATTTGTCCTCCCAATTTGATGAGTTTAGGCCGCAAACATGATACTATATAGTTAACTATTATGCGAAGTTATTTTTACCACTAGAATTAAAATAATAAAGAATATGTTCAAAAGTGCATGACTAACATTTTTTCATGAAATAATATGCTTCAAAATTGACACATTTCATTTACCCAGAATCTCTCATAATTAATTAAATCCCTCTACTAACTAAATAAAAGATCACTAAAGGTAACTTCAAAAGGTAAGAGATTTGAAAATTTCATAATGGCAATCTTAATGGAAACTCTTAAAATAATGCTTTTTAGTTTCTTTAATAACGGAATTTATGAATGTTTATTTATTAATTTACACATGCAAGTTTCAGCAATAGGATGCTACAAGAAATTAAGCATTATTTCTTTGAATTGCTGAAAGATTTCCAAAAAGCACTAGTGTTTCGTGGAAGTTATATAGATTATTTCAAATGAAAAAGTGATTGCAGAGTTAGGTTAGCAATATAGCACTAAAGAAACTAAGCTCAAGTCTAGAGTTTCCACTTAAAGAGAATCTGACCATATTATATCATACCTGAAGTTATTAATCTCATACAAAAAATACCAGTACTTAAGAATATTAATTATAAGAAAATATTTTAAATCATTTTATCTAATCCTCTTACCTATTAAATAAAGAACATATTAAATATTTTTTGTTTTGTGAGCATTAAAAAAATAGCTTCAATTCGTTGTGAATTTTTTCTTTACAAAATAGTACTGTTAGAGAATTAATAAAAAAACACATACATTTTCTTTAGATTTTATTGGATTTCAACTGATGTTAAAAGAAAGGTGGAATTCATCTTCTTTAGGTTGCCATCATTGGGACAACAAATTTTCTAACGTTCAGGAATCTAGGTTTTTAAATGGCCGGGTTTAGTTAGAGAATAAAATACCCTTTATGTTTCTTTTTTCGCTTCTCCAATTTATATATGTAATGTAGTTTTTTTTTTTTTAGTGTGTGTGTATAATGTTTTATGAAATGGACGGGGGAAAGACCAAAAAATAAATGTTTCTTTTTACTTTTCAAAGTAAAATATCTAAGACAAGATTTGGTCCTGTACCAAGCACACTCCAACTCATAAATTAACAAAGGCCTTTTTGAAAAGGAATTTTTGGACCACAATTTTGGCATTATGGCATCCCCATCTCAACACACAGGAATCTCCATGAAAGCACTAAAAATGAAGCAGCTAGCTACTTTTGCAGGTTGCTTCAAAAAATTGGTAAGAACTTTTATTACTATTGAGTATTGAGCATTGACCAGCTTGTGTGTTGTCGTCCCATTAACAAACTACCCTCGGACAAAAGAAAAAACAGATATCACAAATGATGATCGATCGCCATTGATGGCTTACAAATATCGCCAAAACTTGTACAAATAAAAGTTGTGAAAAGTTAATTATATGTTCGAGGAAATTAATCTCATTGGCGGGAACAAAAGAAACATGTTTCATAGGATAATAACGTTCTACGAGCTAGCATGTTATAGATTCTATGGGTAAATTAGGAAAAGGATTCACAACCATAGAGTTTCTTTTATAAGAGTTCTTGTTATAGACCCTACTGCTATGGATATATATATATATATATATATATATATATATATATATAAGAAAATTACAAAATTATAGTGTATTTTATTTCAATGAAATGAAAAGAAATGTAGCTTATTAGCTAGCTAGGGGTGGAGAGTGAGAGTGAACCAAACTAGCTAGACTTTGAGCTTGTTATAAGAAATGAGAATATTAGAGGTATGGTTCTATATATACTATATACTTTTAAATTTTATAAATTTTGATAGTATAGGAAGGAGTGTTATATATTATTTATATTGATGTTGGTCATTCTGACAATCAGAATCTGAAACGTCAAAATCATAACTGTTAAGCATTGATTTCTTTTGAATGTCATTTCACCTCTGACTTTCCCAGCCCACCACTTACTGCCATAGAGAGCCACAGCAGAAGCAGAGCCCTTCCTTTTCGCACTCGCCCTTGCCTTGAAGTTAATGCCATTTTTGTCTTCCAGTAATGCTACGTATCAAGTTGAAACTTCGCCTTATGATACATCGCAACCCTTCCTACTTAACACCATTTAATGCATCATATCAATTTATTACCGTATTTATTATTTATAGCTAGATTATACATTTTAATGCCATCATATCGATTTACTACGGTAGTATTTATTTATAGATTACACATTTTAATGCATCATAGTAGTAGTATTTTTTTAATGCTTCTTAAATATCTTAAATTTTTTAATTTCAAAAAATTTAAATGAGTAAGATTCCAAGAAACTATTAGGGCTAGGTTTAGGAACAAAACAGACCTTAAAATTTAAAGTGTGTTTACATAAGTATTTATAAATTATTTATTTAACAATATCCTCTCATTAATAAAGAAAATTAAATCAACTTTTTTGAAATATAAATTCGTTCCTTGATAATTAAACCAATTTTATTGATAATTTTTATATAAATTTCAAAATACCATGTATGCGAATTATTCCACAAAGTTATCATTCAAAAAATTGATTAACGTTTTTTGTTCATAGCTACTAGCTATGTATTGACTGATTACTGGATTTAGATAATATTTTTAACAACATTTAACTACGAAAAAGGTATAAAAAGATGTAGAAACAAAAAAATGAGATGTACAATTCGGTACTAACAGAGAGCCAGGGCATTATTTTTTTTTTCCGATTTAAGAACTAAATTTTTAAATCGTCTCATCAACAAAAATATTGATCCCCCTTTATGGACAGGGCATCGGTTATCTCCGGCAGTTCCGCCGCCGGGCATGGGAGCATCTGATGCCTGAGATACTCAATTCTCACTTTTCTTTTTCAATAACTTCTGTCAAACATTTTATTTATTTATTTCACGTCGTCCATTTTAATAAAGTTTAAGCGTATAAGAAATTAAGAAATTAATGTTTAAAACGTTAACTCTTTAGTAATTGTTCCGATATATTGAATATGTGGATTAGAGTTGTCAATTTGGCCTAGTTTAACCTAGTTGGTTGGCTCATCATGGATTAATATTTTTTTGAGTTGGATTAGGTTAGACTAATTGCCTAATTGAATATCAGGTTGAAAATTTTCTACTTCGACTCAATCCATAGCATGCTGCGGGCCAAACAGGTGTGCTATAGACCAATTTTTTAAAAAACTACTACTAAATATAAAAAATAAGTGAGTTGGATCCCATATTTTTATTAGACTCATGATTAAGCGTGCATATTTATAGAGATACTTGTAGTTATGAGTTGCTATCAAAGATCCTCACATCAATAGTAAAATTCAAAATCACATTTTTATGGGATGTTGAATCACATTTTTATGAGATATGAATTTCTAATCCATATAAGTTGGGTTAATCTTTATTGATAAAATCGGATAAAATATGATAGAATTGAAATTATTAAAAAAGAAATCTTCTAGTTTCTACTTAAGAAATTTAGTCTAACCTAAATACCGATATACTAAGAGCACCTAGAACTACGAATCCTGTCATATTGATTTCCAGGATGCTTTACGACCGCAAAAGGGAAGGAATGGGGTGGTTTTTGAAGCAGTATTTGTTTGAGCAAGAGCAAAGCAAGGGAAATTGATGATGATCTTTGGTGGGGTCCAAGGAATGGGGGAGTTATTATCTAAAAACTCTGAAAGGAGTTGATTGAGTTTGAGTGGTAGTAACACGTGATTCCTTTGGCTTTGGGGGTATGGCATCCCGTTCCTATCGCAGGATTGCTTCCTACCTTTAATCCAAATTCTTCATTTTTGTGATAACCACACTTACGCGTGGCACTTCCATCTTGTTCCAACCTGTGCTGTCTGTGAGGACCACATAATACAAATAAAATTTCACAGTAACATAACATTCCCTTCTCTCCATGAACTTGTCACTCAGATGCTTGGCATCACCATCACCACCCCAACATGGAAACCGGAATGTGCGCCCATTGCCCCCCCTCAACACATTTACTATATTATTTGTATTCTATTGTAGGTTAACTCTATAATGTCAACAAAGCAACGACAAATTAGTAAGTCTGCAAGTTTACATTTGTGTGTTTTTAGAGCATTTTTCATATTAAACACATATTTAAGAATTTATAATTATTGTTGTCGATATATTTAGGTAATGATGTATATAAGTGATTCGTTGCAATAACAATGAATCATATGATTCCTAACAAACTTTATTAGTTGTTTGAATCTAGAGTTTTCAAAAGGACTTTAGCAAATCAATGCCTCGGCCAATTTGGGTTATTCTAATATTATCACAATTAGTTAAATGAAAATGAAAATGAGATCTTTATTGTGGATAGTGTAATCTTATTCAGCTCAATCCTAATTAGTTAAATGTAAAATATAATTTTTGGACATCGGTTTTCTTTTTGGTGGATGACTATTGGATATTGATCGGATGTGTTTGGATATCAGTACACCACTACACCTACACTAAGAAACAAAACTAAATCGATAAAACACCAAGAAACAAAAAAGCGTTGATAAGAAAAAACTATTTACTATTTGAAAAATATAAGCTGCACAGGTGTTTTTTTAAAAGTTAAAACTAATATTTAAAAACAAAATTAAAAAATTTAGAATATAAGATAAATATGTAAAGTAGTCAAGATTAAGTAGAAAATGAGTAATTTTTTTTAAATGATTTAAAAATCTAAAATTTTGACATTTTAAACGAAACAAGAAACTTTAATATAAACATTAATTTTAAATTGAATAAAGTCATATTTGAAGAAAAAAAATCTTAACATAAAAAAATCATAATTTAAAATTTTTTACTGCTTAAAATCTTTTAAAATAACAAAATAAGTATTAAATAATAGTT
>PYAF01003789.1:748038-767744 GCA_007407185.1 Glycine tomentella
AAATTTATATTCTCTAAAAAACATGATTTTCCTACTTAATTCGTTACTTTTTCTATTTCAGACATTCATAAAAAATTTACCAGATAATTTATCTATTGTTTTCACTTCTCAATTATTCATTCTAAATATCATAAACTATCCTTTTTTTTAATAAAAAAAAAGGAGAACTTTTGATCTCATGAGCTATCCTTTTGATCACTCTAAATATCTTAGATTTAATGAAAAACTTTTTATATGCAAGAAAGTAAATGGAAAAAAAATAAACAAAAGAAGGGCATTTAGAAACAAAATGTTTATGATTGACTCCTTTGAAAAAAATGTTGAACAAAATAAAAAAAATTATAAGCTTTTGAGAGATCAAAAACTTAATTAAACCAATAAAATTTTGACTTATTTTCAACTTCAATGGCAAATTAGAAACTTAATTAAACCAATCAAATATAAATGAATTATTTCATTTTTAAACATAATTTGTTATTTTCGAATATTGTTCACTTACGTGGTAAGGGATGTCCTAGTTTTATTTTATCCCAGTCGAATGTTCGTTTTTTTATAAATTAAAAAGATAAATCACCCGTTCACAACCTATTTCTCTGTTCAGCCTTGATCACAACGAAGCCAATAACGAGGCCAGAAAACCTGTGAGACCGTCACGCCCACAACGCACTAACGTTTATGCTTAATTCAGTGTCCAAGGTGGTTTGATTGATACGAATTCCACGTGAGTTCAGGTTTGAATGTTCCATGACCTGCAAACCTATTCAATTTACATCAAACATTCTTTATAAATGAGAGGAAGCCCAATATGAAATTGGCCATCATATAACCCAGAACATGCACGCTGTAAATGCTGAAATATGATGGGCTCTTTCTTCCTGCACCCACAAATTTCTTCCTCACCTCTTTTCCATTCTAAGAAGGCTAACCGAAATGTAATTTTATCAGCAAAAAAAACTTGGAGCAACCAAATACTCAAAAT
The DNA here is from genome assembly GCA_007407185.1 of Glycine tomentella. NCBI lineage: Eukaryota > Viridiplantae > Streptophyta > Magnoliopsida > Fabales > Fabaceae > Glycine > Glycine tomentella. The sequence goes on from PYAF01003789.1 coordinate 749,018, forward strand.
CAAATACAATGCTAATAACTATCATCATCATCTGTATCTCTAAGGTCAGTCATCTCTTCCTCATTTTTGCTTTCACCACTATTGTAAACCTATTCTTCTTCCTCTTCAATTTCTTCATTACCATATCTTCTTCTTCTTGTACTTGTGTTACTCCCTATCCTCTTCTCTTATAGCAAGGAGGCCTAGAACTAGAAGTTGTAGTTGTCTTCTGCGATTTTGTGTTTTACTAAAGTGTATGTAAAAGCTAATCGACCCCAAAGCTAATCGACTCCAACTGCCATTGCCATCCGCTCCACAAGTCAATGTATCATTGTCAAAGACTAATTTACTTTCAGACCTTTATCATCACTCATTTCTCCTAACCGCAACTTGTTACTATCATCAACATCATTTAGAAGAATGGGATCCATCACATCACCACGTTCAAAACATTCCTTAAGAGTTTGGTTACATTTTATAAAAAAATAAATAAAAAAATCCTATAACCCTTGATGTTCAAGTCTACTCTTTTTAGAATAAATCTATATTATATAAAAAAAAGTTAGTTTCACAATTCTCACATGGAACTCTTTAAAATTAAGTAATTTGATAATTGAAAATTTCTCACATACTCAAAGATACTCCAACTCCACTCACATCATGACCAACTATGAGTCAAATTTAACACTTTTTTTTAATCAGCGAAGAAAATATTATTAAGGAAGAAGAAAAAAGGTACAAGCTTGTGGTAAGTGGTAAGTAATAACAGTTATGTATATACACATTCACTAAATAAATCATCTTCCCTCTGAACCATTCCTCTCCTAAACAGACTTTAAGTAATAATAATATTTGCTATTACATGCTAATTCTGTGTAACCATGGTCCTCCCAACAGAATTTATAATTTCCATCCTATGCACCCTGTTACCCTGCGCAAAATAAAGAGCAAAAGTTTGTTGATTGATACGTGCCCCTATGTATGCAAATATGGAGTATGTGATCCATAGTGTTATGGCACTAGTTCACCACTTCACCGGTTTTTCGATTGAACTAGTTCACTCCGGTTTCTTAATCAAAGAGAGATACTGTTACAAATCATATAGAGAAGAGAGGTGATGCAGAGAAATTAATCAAAATGAGAAGTTTGACAAAAAGAAAAGCAAGCAAGAAGGACTCTTCCTACAGTGGGTAAGGAAGTGGTTTTTAATTGTGGTTAGAAAGCTAAGCTGGCTAGTTATGCTGATATGTACAAATTAGTTGAGCTACTAGTGATGAAGGGATGTACAAATTGATTAACTTTGTCACAAATAGAACTGTAACTTTGTTAATGGTAGAAAATATTTTCCTATAATTTAAAATTTAAAAGTAAATATATTTTCTTTTTTTCAATCTGTTTTTTTAAAAATAAAAATTATTTTCTATTTATTTATTTCTATATTTTAGAAATTGTGTTTGACTAAGTCATTAATCTTTTTATTTGTTGGAGGCCTTTAAGATTTGTTGTTATATTTATTATTATATGTTTGTTACTTGTGATACTTGGGTCGCACGTTTGATGGTTTTTTCTTCTTATATATAGTTTTCTCTTACAGAAAAAAATAAGAAGAAAAAAGAAAACGCACATACTTACACTAAAATACCATTTGCCTCTTTTTTCTTTTTATAAAATTATATTATATTATTACAACTATATGTTTTGGAGCATGATGTTTTTTGGTTCGAAATCCTTTCGCTGCACTCAGTTGAATTAACGGGTGTCATATTTTGGGAGAAAAGCGCATGCATATTAATTTATTCTATAAGTGCGATTGGGGCATTTTTCTCTTTAAGAATAATGCATAACATGCTTCAATCCATACTCTTTTTAAACTCTCCTTTATTATTATATTTTTTTTATATTTAGTATTGTTATAAAAATTATTTGTGTATTGATTATATGTGAAATAATTTTACTACTATGTTTATAATTTTGGTTTTCTAATTATTTTTCTAACAATTAATTGTTACCATTATGTCTAGAATTTTTTAGGCCTTAGACAAATTTTATATTTGAAAAATTATTAGTTAAAATTTAATTATTAAACAATTTAAACATCTCATTCAATAATAATTCATTTAGCCAATATCTTTACAATATAGTTTATCTCATGTTAATTCTAAAAAATAAATATTTCTTTCGAGAGCTGCGATAATTATTAGTATTATTTTATGTAAATATTGCATGTATGTAAAATGAATTAATTTTTTTAAATATAATTTAATATTTTAATAAATATTTATTTTTTAGTACTTCTTTGATTATATTTGTTTTATGAAACAATTTAAGATCACTAATATTAAATTAATATTATTAAAACTTTTAAGATTAATATAATATTTTTTAATTTATTTTCTTTTAAAATTTTCAATTATTATAAATTAAGAGTTTGGAAGGGGTCCAAGACAATGACTTTATTGACCTTTTCATAGTCACTACTTTCAAAGTTTTATTACTTTCTATGAATTTGATCCTTAAAATTTAAATATGTGGATTTAATCCTACTTCTTTAAAAATTCTTTATATTTTTAAAATTAAGAGAGATTAAATTCACATGTTTTAAAAACTACAAGGAATAAAAAAATATTTTTTCTTTAATCAAATATCCACTTCTCAATTAAAACATTTAGTATTAAGAGGTCGTAAAGAGCAAATAATATAGTAAAGTGAGAAATTGAACACTGAAATTGATCTTCAGCCGCAGAACAGGAAAAGAGGAAGACGGCAATGAGGACCCAGCGGCAGAAATTGGCTGCGGTTGTGACATTTTGAAGTCCATTTTTCAAATATTTATTCCATGAAACATCCCAAAAGATTTTTTTTTTTCCATCGCCGTTTTTTATGTTGAAGAAATCGATTCTGGCAAACAGAGCTTCGAGGTAATAATATCCAAGTATTTCATATTTTTCATTTTATACATGTTATGTGAAAGGTAAAATTATACTTTAAGTTCCCCTTGTTGGTCCTAAAAGTTTTATTAAAAACAATTTTTGACTTGCTGATAGTTAAAACGATTAAAATTCACAATGAAAAAGTTTTATATTGTTATTTAATTGAAATTTGTTATATACAGTAAATTTATTAATTTTTATAATAATTATTTTGAAATTTATATCTATTATGATTTCTCTGTAAAAAAATTAATTATGATTTCTAATTAGTTAATAATATAAAAAAGTATGCTAACAATACACAAAAATTAAATTAAAAAGAACATACTTAAACGAGACCATTTAACATGAAAATTTGAGATGGTCATCAATATCAACTTGCATGAATTTCCCTATTAAATAATAAAATATAATATCCCAGCTTATTGGTAACTGACACTTGTATTTTTCAAACCAACAGGTATAACAAATCATATATAAGTCTCGATAGCTCTTGGACATCGAAAAGCTACTTTCAAAATATTCTCTACAGAAATAAAAATTTGAATACACTAGTATCTTGAGTACACGTTTAAAAGAACACTAAGTATTTTATTGCCAATTATAATCAACTAACATGTTGGTAATAGAAATAGGACATATAATCTCGAAATTCAATACAAATTCTCAGGTTACCATTCTTTTTAATCATGTCTATTAGAATTCTATTCAACATACCTGACAATCTTGAATAACTTAGCTTTTGGTAATCTTTCAATTTCCTATTTCATTTTAAGAACCACATTAGTAGCAAATCCTCAAAGAACTTGCTTTATAGGTTTCTTACCATTTTCGAATTGGAAGCTTGTGTTCAGCAAAGTCTCAACTCAAACAAGCATTCCATCATAGTCTCTTATGAATTAAGAAGATAAGATCCACAATAACACGAGATCCCAATAATTCGAATAATCGCCAACTAGCTTGAATTTAAAATCCCTTTAGATATGAAAAAAAAAAGTACTTAAATGATCCAGTTATAGGCAATTTTGGGTATAATTTTCATTGTCAAAACTATATTGTAATATAGCTTTAGAAAAAATCATTTTATTAAGGTTTAAATATGAATTTAGTCTATATAAAGGGTCTCATTTTATTAAGTTTATACTTCTTCAATTTTAATTTTTATAATTTTTTTTTCATTTTTAGTCTTATAAATTTACATTTTTTCAATATTAGTCTTTAAAATGAAAACTAAAAATGAAAAAAAAATCTTAAAGAAACTAAAGTTGAAAAAATAAAAACTTATCTGACTAAAAATAAATAAATAAAAAACTTAACCAAAATGGCAGGCAGAATTTAAACTACCTGGAAGTGAGGAAATCATGCATAGTAAGTTTTGTTCAGTCCAAAAAAGTCTAGAATCTTTGATCTATCAATGCTTTTAATAATAGCAATATTAACGTATCAAATTCTTATTAACTTACCGCACATGATTCACGACTTGTTTGTTTCAATAGAACATGAACTAGAAGAGAATGCTATTGTACATGTCAAGTTTCATCCACCCAAAATGCTTGGGAACATACCGGGTCTGCATAAAGACTAGAACGAGTAACCAAAGAAACCAACAAATATTCTGTATATAGCTGATAGTGATACATTCCGCGTTGACGCAGAAACACTTCAATTAGTTGGTGGAAGAGCTTTAGCAATTTATTTGACTAAGGAAGGTGCTAAATTTGGTAGCCCGAAACTCCTCTATACTCAAATAGAAATTCGCATTTTGCAAGATGTGTCAAGCATTGGCGGGTATGGTATGGTATGATGAAAAGCAGGAATTTGATACTGCAGAAATATGAAGAAATGGACTTAGCAGCCAGACAAAATGACACCCCTTTTTTTAGATAAAACTAGTGGGTATCCACTAAGTTAAACCACAAATTCAATTGATTCGTAAGAAGTGGTTGGTTACTCTCTTTCCCTAGTACTCACAGATTTCTTTTTCTTCTTTTTAGCTTAAAGGAGTCTTGCTCCGAACATGGAACATCATTTTAAGTTTGGCTCTACCAATAATGTGTTTGTACTAAAGAATATTCTAATTCACTGGCCAATGAAGTCTTGGCAGATGTATGTGATACTATGAGATAAGAATAATTGGGATTTAAAAGGACAAAGGAACTTCCTTTTCACAAGATAGCTCTCAGGGTTACTTTCCCTTCTACACTCATTAATTCCTCGGTGCAAAGGGTTCTTAATAATAATCACTAGCATGCTTATCCTTTGATTGTGCATATCTATCTACCTTCAAAGTTTACTAATAAGTCCATTTACTTTTGTGCAAATTTTGTGACATTTCTTATACTTCTTGGAAAAGGCTTAGAAACAAACAACCATTATTACTAGATATTAACAACGTCAATCACAAACTCAATGGGACATCCCAAAATCACGCCACTTAAATCTTAATGGTAAAGCTCATTTCAATTGGACTGTGTTTAAATGGTTGATCGCATAAGACAAAGGGACAAAAGCTTTGCCCTCCAAAGATAATCAATACCATTAGGAATAGGGAATATCACTTAATTTTTATTAGTTTCTTATGCCACATTCTCCTTTTTCAACCATATTTAGTAATAAATAGATACAAAAACCATGAATGACTACTGTCATTTCTCACCCAAACCACCCATAGTTTCCAATCCAATAATACTAACTTTTGTTCCAATCAACCTAAAATTTGGCAGTTAGCACTTCAAAAATATTGGCTTAGGCCTAGGCCTTGTTCCAATCCAATAACGGTAAAGCTATAAGCCATTATTTATAAGTTCGTCTTTTGTGGACTTGTCAATGCTTTCTACCTTACTTTTTTTGTTACTTTATTAATTAATCAGCGATATGTGAAAGACATTAGCAATTTAGCCATGAGAATTTGATACTAAGAGACAAGAGGTTTATGTCTGGGAACGCCATAAAATCACGTGATGAGAGAGAATAAGAAAATTAAATTTGAATAGTATAATCAAACCTACATAATCAAGATTTAAAATCATATAATTATTTAAAAAATTATGTAAATTTTTGACATTAAATTTCAACCTTTTATTTATAATTATACGATTCAGATTTAATTATTTCACTTTTATATAAAATATTTTTTCTCATAACACACACGTATACTTGGAGAGGAGTGTACTACTTTAGTTTCTCATATTTTCTACAACTACTTTAAAGGTTTATTAATAATATATTATTCTGTATTGATAAGTCACTTTCAATGCTATGTTATGGAAGTACTAGCACAGGAGAGGAGTGTTGTACACTATACTTGGAGTATTCAAACACTTTTTTTTTTTTAATTTCTTACAAGTATCTTCTTTCGAAAATAATTTTTTTAAACATAGTTAGACACTAAACGTATACTCCTCTCTCACGAAGATTTCAACCGTTAAACACTTAATTAAAGGTCGTATTTGGACCCCAGAAAGAGTCACATTATACTATACTATAGGGATCATAATGTGTAGTTTGGGTGGGGGAGAGACCTCATTTATGTAGCGTAGTAGTTACTTAAGCATAGGAGATTGGCTGTCCAACTTTTTGCTATAAGAAATACTGTGTAAAGTTGTTAATTTAGGCTAAGCGCATAATTTGAAAGCAGACCGAGTCACAAGATTTTGAGGTTGATGACGCAATTAAGGCTGAGATTTCCACATCAAACATGAAACCAAAGTTATGACCTTAATTGGGTGAATAATGGATCATTGGGCCTGATTCTGGCTACAGATGCAAAACACACATCATTGTCTAAGCAACATTATTTTTAAGGAATATGACCACGTAATGATTGCTCTCTCAAATTTATTTTATTTTTAAATAATATTGGAAGAAAAACTAAAGTCAAAACTATGGAACCAAAAAAAAAAAAAGTTAAACTTGACTCATGTTAAATAATGCAATATGGAGGGCACAATGCTACTGCTTTTATAGTTGATAAATTCTGTCCATCCAGTTTGTATTACACATCGTTAGGTTTAAATCTCTTAGCAATCACTGTCATCGAGTACTCGTTTGTCTCCTCCACTGACTAAGATGAAATAAAGAAAATCTCCACAATCTATCACTCATGCAATTAACCAAAAAAATTTTAAAAAAAAAAAGAAATTAATGCCTGTTACTATTTGGTGATTTAGGCAACATAGCACTTCGTGTTAAACTTTCTTTTGCAATGTTGTTTTGATGCAGTGCTTTAAGTGTGATTGGTGAGCACCATGGACCTCAACATAGCTACCACCATGTGAAAAAAAAAAAACTGGAATACGGCTAAGAGATTAACCGGAACTGTATAAATTCTCTCTGAAACAGCATCAAATTCTGCTGAGGTAAACTAGCAATTAACCGAGTGACACGATTCAAGGGGCCCTTTTTTCTTTTGTGAAATGTCACCCTTGACAAGCCCCTTCTCTCCATGACTCTATTGACTACTCTCACTATAGAGTGAACACAGCCGTTGGTTGGTGGCATATTATTGTTGTTGATTTATTACCTTACTTTTTAACTTGTTCTCAACATCTTTTGCTTTGCAACTTGTGGATAACTCTGGTGCAAGCAAGACAAGGCTTATAGTAAAAGGATCATTATCATGAATTATCAAGCATCCAATTTTTATGTTAATTGAGGGTCAAGTACTAGACATCTTACTCTTACCCATGTGTGACCGTATGACCAAAAGGTATATCTAATATCACCCATTCGTTGCTGTCCCCACAGAGCACAAATTTTCTTATTCATACATTAAGCATATCGATTCCATGTCCAACTCCATCAATCAAATGCGTTCATCTGTGTGTGTGCGCGTGTGCGTGTCAGTGTATATATACGTATGAAGCCTAGCAAAAGTGTCAACTAGTCCCAAACTAGCTCTTAGCATAAGTAGAAGAACTAACTCACTAGTCACTACCTGTATCAACCACCACTTCCTCTTATAGTCCTCACCCTCTCTCTCTCACTCTATTCAAACATCACCATAGTTTAGCACTTGAGTTATTATATCAACCACGAATGTCCACAAGTTGAGAAGAAGAAAAAAAAAGAAGCAAAAGATGGAAGCTGTTAAATTGGTGTCTAGTGATCCAAGTGAGAGACCAGACACATACCGAGTCGCTTACATAATTCATTTCTTGCTTGGTGCTGGCAACTTGCTTCCTTGGAATGCCTTGATCACTGCAGTGGATTACTTTGCCTACCTCTATCCAACCAAACACATAGAAAAGGTTTTCTCTGTGGCCTATATGATTTCATCAGTGATGGTGCTTCTTGGGATGATCAGTTGGGGGGGTTGGAGCAAAACAACATTGAGGCTGAGAATGAACTTGGGGTTCTCCATGTTTGTTATGTCTCTTATGGTAGCACCAGTCATAGACTGGACCTCAAGCAGCACCAAGCTCAATGAGAGACCAAGTGGCGCCTACGGCTTGACGGTTGCAGCAGTGGTGATATGTGGTTTAGCAGATGGCTTGGTGGGTGGAAGCTTGATAGGATCAGCTGGAAAGCTCCCAAAACAGTATATGCAAGCAGTTTTTGCTGGAACTGCTTCTTCAGGTACCAAGGCATTTCATTCTGTGCCCTCCAAGTTCAATTCACTTTCTTTAATTTCCCCTTTGGCAGGTTATGTTTTTCTATATTTGACAAAATTCTCAGGAATATAAGAAGCAGCTTATATTAGAAGTAAAGAAGTTCCTCTAAACAATACCATGATGTGTACTTTTATTCTTTTGAGGATATACATGCTTTTAAAGGTTGGGGAGAAAATAAACTAATGTAGATTCCTGGGTCTTGTTTTCATAGTTTTTAACTAACTGGGCACTGTATCAATGTGACAAGATCTTTTCTTGTGTATTTAGCATATTCTTTCATCTATAATCTTTAAATTAATCCTATCCATCTAGTAATAGAACCATGCTATTACTCACACCAACTGTCTCTTAAATATTATAAATAGTTTTGAAACTGTGACTGACCTTGCTGTTTTTCTTGCTTAAATAAGTTGTACTTGGTCAGCCTCTAGTTTTCAAATGAAACAGCTACATCCTTTTATGCAGTAAAGTTAAATATCATAATCTATATAGAGTAAATTCAGTTGTAACTTTGATATCTTGATGTTGTCAAAGTTTGTCCTTTGTCCTTATACAAATAATTATAGTCTTATTTTTTTCTTGGTGACAGGTATTATAATTTCGATCTTGAGGATAATAACCAAGGCATCACTCCCACAAACCCCCAAGGGACTCAAAATAAGTGCTCACTTGTACTTCATGGTTGCCACCATTTTCCTCCTATGTTGTATTATCTTTAGCAACTTGCAGCACAAGTTACCTGTGATGCAGCAGTATCATCAGAGGCTTCATCAGGAGAGCACCTTATGCACAGGGACAAAATTTTGGGCAGTGGCAGGAAAAATCAAGGGGGCAGCTTTTGGAATTTTCATAATCTACATAGTGACTTTGTCTATTTTTCCTGGATTTATTGCCGAAGATCTTGAATCCAAGATTCTAAGGGATTGGTATCCTATTTTACTGATAACAGTTTATAACTTAGCTGATCTAATGGGAAAGTCTTTAACTGCCTTCTATGTTATGCAATCTATGACAAGGGCAATATGGGCAGCCACAGCAAGACTACTATTCTATCCACTCTTTGTAGTGAGCCTTCATGGACCAAAGTGGCTGAAAACAGAAGTACCAATGGTGGTTCTGACTTTTCTGCTAGGATTTAGCAATGGTTACCTTACTAGTGTCCTTATGATTTTAACACCCAAGTCAGTACCCTTGTCAGAATCTGAGTTATCTGCTATTGTCATGACAGGGTTCCTTGGGTTTGGCTTAGTTGGTGGTTCAGTTCTTGGCTGGTTCTGGATCTTATGAAGGCCTACTTGTGTTGCAATAAAATGAGCAAAAAGGCAGTAGTAGCATTCATTGTAAATCGTGAGGCAAGAAAGCCTTAGTAGTTACCTTGCCCCGACTAGGTTGTTTTGTTTCTTTATTTGTTCTCTGATGTCGTGAGTGCCATATCTTAGCTTGCCAGAACATGAGAAACGTGGAGGTTATTAGGAAACTTGTATGTAGGTTAGAAATGTACTGTAAGAATCCGTAAACTGAATGGAAGTTAAGATCTGTGTTAATAGAAACAATATTTTCTTGCAACAGATGCAAAGTTTCATTCAATTTGGATTTGAGTCTAATTCAATCTTAAAAACTAACTCCTGAGAGGATACGGTTGTCCACCCTCGTGTTAATTTGGACATATCACTAGCAAATATCCCAACACGTATCGCTCACCTTGAATATTGAACATCTCAAATGTGAAATTTATAGAATTGAACATTTAGAGGTAGTCCAACAACAAAATGATAACAAGTAGCACGATAAACCTAACAACAATCAACAAGACAGACTTATGATATTTATTTGAGCTTAGACCTATCTCAACCCAGAAGCTAAGAGTTAGCTCCATTTATATACACCATTTTAACTATGTCACTACATAATTGAAATCTCCAACACCAACCAGATTCAGAATTCGAAAATTTGCAACTGTCTTGCTCCCTACTTGTCAAGATTTATCAATTATGAACATCTCAAAACCATCTATATTTTAAAAACTGAATGACAAGGGTTGGATCAATCACAGCATATTTCAAAAAACAAAAAAACACGAGAAACAAATGCTTCATTTACAAAAATAAAATTCCACCAAAAACACCTGCGGATTTTGATTTGTCCCTTACGTTATGCCAGCTATCTGCACGTGTGGATAATATAACTCGGAAACTGTGCGAGCAGCGCTATTGTTGTACATAATACAAGCATGCCAGAAGAGAACGATTTGACAAATCAATCAAACGGAAAAAGGAAAGGAGAATATATATGTCCCTCGTTGGTAAGATTAATGAACCATCTCAAAACCTTCTAAAGGCTGGATGGCAACTTGGCAAGGGTTGAATCTGTTGCAGCAGTTTCAGAAAACAAAAACACAAACTAACGCATGCTCCATTTACAAAACATTATTGGCAAATATAAGATTCCACCTAATACACCTGCTGATTTTGTTTTTTGTCCATATGTTATGCCAGTTGGGGATGGGCTCAGAGTTAGATTGGTTTTTTATTAGATATTTAAAGTGAGTTTGAATGAGTATTGACAAAAAATTAGTTTTGAATTAAATTGATTTTAACTAAAATTGATTTTTAAATCACGTAATAAATAATTTAAAATCTTAAATAATATAAATTTGAATGGTTGTGAATCAAATTTTGAGAGTTCAAATCCAATTCAAAGTGCCGGCGGACACACTTGTGAGAGGGGCCTAAAACAAACTTTTCATAAAAACAAAACATCTTTGTTTTATAAAAACAAATAACAAAAAAATAATAATGAACCTAAAGCTTGAATTTTAGTAACCTTATCCTTAGACCAACTCTCATTCAATACCCAAATCAATTACAATTTTAAAATCCAAACTAAATTACCCAACCAAGCCAAATTTCTTTCAATTTGATTGGATCGACGACCACTAATACCAGCTGCCTAAAATATCAAAATTCCAAATCTGCAAGCTTCTTGCACGGGTGAATAATATAGCTCCAAAAACTGTTCAAGCGTTTTTCTTGGACATAATACAAGCATGCCAGTAGAGAAAGATTTGACAAATCAAACAAAATGCAAAAATGAAATTAAGGAGAATGTCCCCGCCATCTTTTATTCTCCTGTATCGCTACACGAATCTACAATTGATGACACAATGGACAAAAACCATTACAACTGTTCTCATCGGCTAAAAATATTACAAGGTTAAGGCAGTATTAAACAAAAGTTAGAAAGTTATATATGGAAGCCAGACACCAGTGGAAGCAGCTTAAAAAGCAGCAGCTAAAGGAGGAGGTGGTGGTGGAGCAGCTCCATGTAAGAAACTGGGAGATATTTCAGAGGAATCTTCTTGAACTTCATCATCTTCCTCTTCCTCAGCGTCCCAAAGAAAATGCGCGTAAGATGCCAGAACATAACTACAAAACAAAGCAGGCGTTTCATTAATTCACAGAATGAGTTAAACAACAACTACCATAGTAGTACCATATAAGCATTTTATGACTAACAGAATCTTTTTCTGATGTACAACCGAAGAAGTGAAATCTAAACCTTAAACCTGATGTAAAGTATTCAAACTTCTTATCACTAAGCTAGACCTAATGGGTTGACTAACAGAGTTTCTGAAATGTGTTTGGATCAGCTCCATAGTGAAAAATAGTCAATTATTTTTTACGGTGAAGGCAAGGCAAAAAATAGTTGCTTCTACCTTTCTTTATGGAAACACCGTGATTTTGTGGGATAAAATTGATTCGTATATGTTATCTAAACAATAAGCGTCATCCATCCCACACCAATTATTGAACCAAAATTTGCTGCTTTACTATACCAGCTTTTTTCAACCTTTATTCAAGTAAGTGCCCATTTCAAACAGAAAGGAAATTTTGGCATGAATACTGTGTCGACACAAATAATACTCGATAATTTGATGTATTCAATTCATGTAATCATTTTATTCCAAATAACTTTTCTTCAATTAATTATACACTAAAATTTTTTATACAGTGAATCAATTACTTTTTCTTTGAATATAGTAATTATTAATAATAAAAAAAATCAACAAATTTTCTATATATAACAATCTACAATGATATGGCAATATAAAAAAATACATCATCACTCAATTTTAACTTAATCCAACATGTACTTGGTGTCTAAACACGCGCCTAAACATATGAATAATGAATAATCTCAACCATAAAGAGAACAACCAAGAGTTTGATGTTTGTTACCAGTCATCAGGAGCTGCTTTAACCGCTTGATCAAAATAAGTCTCAGCACGCGAAGCATCCTTTTGGCTCTCCCATATCAAATCTGCATACATCGATAGCACCTTTCCATCATTCGGATTCGCCAATATCGCTCTAGAACAGTACTCCTCCGCTTTCACATAGTCCCCTCGAACCTGCCGTCAAAGAAGCAACTCTATTCTCATCCATCCACACGCTTTAATCTAAAAGTAATAACTCAATTTGAAACAAACCAGCTTCAATTTTCACGTACCTCTTTCAAGTACCTCGCGTAGTTGCCAAGAAACAGAGGGTTCCCTGGATTGGCTTCAATCATCGTCCGGTAATACAAGTCCGTGCTATCGTTCCCGTTATTCGAATCCCAAAACCCCGAACCTCCGCCGTCACCATTGTCCCATCCACAGCCGCCGCCGTCAACTCCGCCTCCTTCAACAACCGCAACGTCTCTTTCGTACGACTCGTAGAAGGAAAACAAAGCGGAGCCGAACGACGCCGTTTGGGAGCGCGCGGAGAGATCCGTCTCCGACAACGCTCGCGTCATTCTGCTGGGCGAAGCTTCCACCGGCGACAGCGAACTCGACGACGCGGAGAGCGTGAGCGAGCGAGTCCGCGGGCTCCGGTGAAGGATTTCAGGTTCGTGAGGCGAATCCTTCGGGTTGAGATTCGAGTGAGGGATGCGAGAATTGAGAATCGGCGTGGATGAGCTTCGCAGAAGCATTGTCGTTGTTGTCATGGATCTGAAGATCTCGGATGTTCACAGTGAAATGAAAAATTATGAAACCCTATTTAATAGAACACTCGCGGACTCACGCGTCAGAGAGGTGAGGATGATGGGAATGGCGATGGAATTTTATAGAGGGAGGTAACAGTTGATTTCAGCCGTTGATTCTTAATCGAGTGGGGTCCGTTCATTTGGCCCCGCGCGGGGGATTCACGTGAAGCGGGACCCGCATCTAAGCTTTATAAGCGTTGGATTGGGTTTAGACGGTGGTGATGTTGTGAAGAGATCAGGTGTGGGGTCGTTAGTGAGAGAGAGAGAGTGAAGATTTTTTAAGGGTGACTGGTGAGGCTGGGAAGCGTTGAGGTCGCATTCGCCGGGGCCTCTGGTTTGGAAGTATGTTATGGGTCTTGGTTCAGCACCGCCGCGGGTGATTATTTGTGGGTCCCGCTTCTTAAGGGCATTCATGTCACTTCATGCTTGATAATTGTAGTATGGGCTCTTTCTGTAGTCGAGATATTTTATACTATTTTATTTTCTTTCATAGACAAGGCACTGACAAACACTGTTGATGTTATTTCATGATAATAATTAATAGTGATATTGGTCGTAGATTTAAGAAGAGACCCATGATTGACCGGGTCAAATAATTGGATTATTGAATCTGTGATTGAATTGGTAGGTTATTATCTTTTATCTATAATAAAAAATATAAAATTTAATATTTATCTTAAAAAAAAATTATAATATATTAAAATTTAAAAGTTTTTAAAATTCAAATAAAATATAAAAAATATAAGTTAAAAAATGACTATCATCTCTAATATTTAATATCAAAGATATTAATGAAAATATATATATCAATATTTATACTAAAATGAAATACAATCATATTATATCAATATAAATTATAAAATATAAAAATTAATCCAAAATTTTAAACTACAGTTTTAAAAAATGATTCGGGATCAGAATTTCATTTGCAACTTAACTACAATTGTGATCACTTCTACATCAATTTGACTCAACAAAAAATGCAATTGCGACCACAAAAATATTCAACAATGAATAAAAAGATCAATTTAACTCAAAATCACAAAAAAATTAAAATAAAACAAAATGAAAAAAATACTAAAATGAAACAAAATGAAAAAAAAAAAGTAATCTGGTCTGGATCAACGGGTCACCGGTTGGACTACAAACTTGGTCGGGTCAATATGGGTCACTCCAAATCAAAAGTATAATCTATCAAAGTTATGACTCGACTCAATCCAACTACTGGGTCATGGTTTGACCGATCGAACTAGTCGGATTTGTTCGAATTTTAAAACTCTTGGTATTGTCTATGTTCTTTTAGAAAATAATTAATTTTTTTCTAAATTATTTATAAATATATATTTTTAAAAGATTATGTTTTAAATTGTTTTTTTTTAAATATAAACAAATCAACCCTTTATATATAGTGATTAGAATGGCCAGCTAAAGTTATGACATCATAAAACTATTTTTAGTTTTTGACTGCATAATTTGTTTGCTTTTAAATATTGGCTATAAAACATTATAATTGTGATAGCAAATTATGATATGCAATAATATTTCTTTTACTTTACTTTGTGACTTTTACTTTAATTATTATTTTTGAACTAGTACCTTATAAAGGGTCAAGGTTTAATTCTTAAATGTTTTTGTTTTACTGCAATTCTTAAATGTTGAATACCATGAACTGAATTATTCATAAACCAAACAGTTTGAAGCATGTAATTTCACACCGTTCTAAATAATTTATTTGTATGATGCTCAAGCTTTTCTGGACATATTGTTAACGCAAAAGAAGTGTAGATTTTTTTATTAGAACCGAGGAGTTCAGAGATGAGAGTGTAAAGAGGGAGGCACGTCCAAAATCTTTTGCAATCGTGTGTATTCTTTAAAATAAAGATTTATTCTATAAATAACAATTAACTAAATTTGAAATAAAATAAAGCCATTTTAAAATTGGACATAAGCCCTACTAAAATGGGATAGATAATGATCGAGACGAAAAATGGAAATGGAAACACAAAATATCTTATTTTAAATAAACTTAAATTGTAATTTACAAATTTTCAAAGATGAATTAATACAAAAACTAAAAAGTCTATGGAACTTTGCGGATTTGAACAATGTTATGCAGCATAAAGAATTTCTACGCAATCATTTATATGATGCATACCGACTTCCATAACCCTTGTTTACGCTACAGAATTAGGAAGTGCTACACAGTCTTCTTTTAATATTACACGACCTTACGTCAAATAAATTTTCAAATATAGTTTCTATTCAATTATTATGACGTGACCCGAATTGCTAAACAACTACTACGAAGACAACGTGACCCTTTCTTTATTCACAAGAAAAATATTACTGCCAACATATAGTTGAAGGTAAAAGATAAACAATCAACATGTTGTTAATATGTTAATGTATTATAATAATTAATAATTAGTTGCCGACGATGCTATTCTTCTTTTTATGTTAATATGTTATAAAATCTTGTAAGAAAATTGATATATTGTTATAAAAAGCCATGGATCAATTCTTGAATGCTGGATAGCATATTTATTACACCAATGTCATAAGTAGAAGGTCACATGCATACATAACAATTCTTAAGTATCGCGTCACTTAAATAAAAAAATATTTATGAATTTGATTTTTTTTCATCTAAATAATGCAAAAAAAAAAATCTTTCTGCTCATAATATCTTGGCATTTAAATAAAGATTTAGTGAGCACAACAACCACAAAGCCCAAATCTACTTGTCTACTTAAAGCTATAAACAATGCTTTAGGCATCAAAGATCCATGGAAGAAGAAGAAAAAAATCTCTTAATCGTGTGGTGGAAAGTTTCCTTCTTATTGGCTGTCAATCAAATTCCAGCTAGCACCAAAGGCACTCGAGAAGGAAAACATCAAACAGTTGTCGTTAACGTGTGTTTTAGCTTTTTCAGAGTAAAAATTATTGATTAGTGGATACTATTGGGCAAAGAATGAGATATTCCTATGCGTTGCCTAACCTCAATTATTATTAGTGTGGTTCAAGGGAACTTTGCTCTTAGAAGAGGTCTCCGCCAAGGGACCCTATGTCTTCTTATCTGGTTGTTTTTTTATGGAAAAATTAGCACACTTAATTCAAGAGAATGTGGATAATGGGTCTTGGCAACCATTTAAAACTTCCAGGAATAGCACTCTCATCTCCCATTTATTCTTTGCCGATGATTGTCTTCTTTGTGTTTAAGCAAGTTGCTATCAAGTCAAACTGGTGCAAGATATTATCCAGAAATTTTGCCTGGCTTCTAGGTTAAAGATTAACATGCAAAAGACTCGTTTCCTTGCTTCTAAAAATATTCGAAGGAGTAAGATTGATAAATTTACTTCTATTGTGGGCTTTGGTCATACTACTAACTTAGGGAAATATTTGGGTTTTCCTTTATTGGCGGGTGGAGTCAAGAAGAGTCACTTTGCTTATATCTCGGATAAAATTAACAAGAAGTTGGCAGGTTGGAAAAGCAAAACTCTTAATCGAGCAAGTAAAGTAACATTGGTTAACTCTGTTATGTTGGCTATTCCCATATATACCATACATAATATTTGTCTCCCTGAGGGAATTTGTGACTCTTGATAAATTTGTTTGGAATTTTATTTGGGGCTCTCCTCCTCATGCTCATTTGGTGAAATGCAGTACCTTGACTCAGACGGGAAAAAAAAGGAGGATTAGGGGTTCAGACTGCCAGGGAGGCTAATATTGCCCTTTTGGGTAAGCAAATATGGTGCCTTCTACATGAACGAGATAAGCTTTGGGTAAAGATTCTGAAAGATGAATATTTTCCCAACTCTAATCTTTTTCGCGTAAATTTAGAAAAGGGTTCATCGTGTACGTGGAACTCATGTTTGCTCTTCAGGAATTAAAGCCAGGTTATAAAATAAGAGTGGGTTGTGGTGAGGTGTCCTGATTCTATGATCATTGGCTGGATGAAGACCCAATATGCCAATCCCTGGATTATATTCTTATTAGTGATGTGATGTTGCATATTAAAGATGTCCTGGTTGGTGATTCTTGGCAATGGCATATATAATACCTATGTACTCCCCTTCCTTATGGTTTGAAGACTAAATATTTAGTGTTGTCCTGGATGATACAACGGATATATGATGTTGTGATTTGGAGCCCTACATGCACGTCGCCCTTTTGTGGACATCATGGACCGAGTTACCAACTCGATCATTAACATCGTCTATAAGACCAGAGAACAACATAAGAGGGAGGTAAGTTGCATTTAATGGAGGAAGTAGGTAGGATCACCCGTAGGGGGCTTATGCCTCGGTCCGTCTAAGATATGGTCTAGTGAGAACACCTAAGAAAAAATGTTTCTTGAGAATATATTTTAACTAGTTTCCTATAAAAATTTTCTCATAGATGAAAATTTTACTTTCTCAAGTTAATTTTTTTAAAGGAAGTTAATTTTTCTTTTAGTACACCAAAAAGAATTATGTTACTCTTATTAAACTAAGGTAATGTAAAAAGATTACGTAACTCTTTGATTTCCAGCAAACTTATGAATATTCACAATGGTCAATTAAATAAGTTTTATTCATTTTCAAAAAATATCATTCTCATGATTCATGATTTTTAGGTATGAAAAAACTTCTCTTTATCAAACACTCTCTTAGTCTTTTAGCAATTGTTTGGTTGATTTATTGGTGAGTTAATTTTGTAGAAAATTTTTAAATTTTATAGGGGTCCCACGTTCTTCAATTTTGTTTTAACTTTCATATAAAATAAACATACACTTGTGTAAATGTGATTTTGTTTATACATTTAATCGAACCATTGCAACTTTTTTTATGATTATCTCATATCTTTCACAAACCTAACTATATTTTTTAAGAGATCTTTAGAAATGTCTGTCAACCTTTGAAAAATAAAATCTTATATTTAAAAATCTTACATTTCCGTTATCAAAATTCCATGTTGTATTTTTAAGGCATCCTTATTAATACAAAATTCTGTATTTTTAGTATATTTTTTAGTACAAAGATGTCTACCAAATTCTAAATTAATAAACTTAAAATAAATGAAATAAATTTTTTGATAAAAGAAAATATATTAAAATTATATACTGAGTTAAATTGAATCAAAACTCTAATACTATCATATTTATTTTTAGTCTATATGTGAGGTTTTTTTTTATATTTG
>PYAF01003789.1:772204-794763 GCA_007407185.1 Glycine tomentella
GATAGTGCACAATGTTGACCTTAAACTTAAAACTATAAATCTTCAAATGAGAATTCTTTTAAGTAAAAAGATAATATATAAAATTATAAAAACATAATACATATAAGAATAAATTTGAAACTGTAAATATAAAATAAAATATATTTTTTTCTGTCTAAGTATTTTTTTTAAGTAATTTTGTTCGAGATATGATTGAACATTAAAATTAGTAATTTTCTAAAAAAGAATTCAAATCTTAATTTACCACTTTGTGATAAACTAGTCCCTTATTACATTGAGCCAAAAAATACATTTTATTGTGTTATCTAACATAGTTGGATAAGAATATTTTGTTCATCACATAGTACGTGATATCATATATGTAAAAAATGATCAAAATATAGCTATAAGTAAATATTATTTTTAAGAGAAAAACGTGATGATGGTTAACATATGGCCTATTTCAGCTTAAGGGGGAGTTCTTAATCTCAAAGCTAAATACCGGGCCAAAAATATTTGGTGCCGAGGATGGAAAAGGATGGAATGATAGGTTAGTTTGATTAATACTATAATTGATGGCGTTTTATATGTTTCGAAATCTGATCCGTAGAAGGAATAAAGGGGACACTAAATTTCTTTTTTGCCAGCAATGAACACCTTCACAAGCAGCAAAACAGATGAACCATATGTAAAAGTTTTTTGCTCTGCTTCGGACTTTTTCTTATCATCAAATGTATTATGGAACACCTTTTTTCTTTCTTTCTTTTTTTTTCAAGTGATAACGCATTAACGCTTTCGGCTTTCCACTTTGAAGCCGATGGATACGATTCAACAAGGCCAGATGTTCACTAGTTGCAAAATAGAAGCAGGGCAATCTACATAAAAATAAAAGAGAATAGAAAGAAAAGGACGGCACCTTTGCCTTTGACATTATTAGATTGCATAACAGCCATTACTTATTATCCTTCTTCCATATATTGTTAACGCCTGTTTTAAGGATATTAATTAAGAAATTAAAAGACCCAAATATTTATTATTAAAATTACAAAAGAACTTTAAAAAATTCATAAATAAAGTAATTTTGTGTATTTTAATAATTTTTTAATCAATACTCTATGGATACACTTTTTTTTAAATTTTTAGCCTGTCAGTAAAAAAATATTTTTTATTAAAATTAATATAATTAAATATGATTATCTAACTTTTTTTAGTTAGTATATCATAAAGGAGGGTATATTATACTCGTTTTAAATGCACTGGATTGTTCAATTAAGTATAAATAAAAGTGAAACCTCTCATTTAATTAGAGAAATAGTTATTTCTTTTTACTATTTTTTCATAGACTCAAACAAAGCTCTTCAGAAAAGAAAAAAACTATTCTCAAACATCCTACTTTACATTATAAAAGGTTATAATTAATTAAATTACTTCAAAACTGGCAGTTTTCTAAGATAACAACACTGCGCAACAAATATTAAAAGAGTTTTTCTTGTAATTGTTAAAATTGCTACTCTATGAAAGTTTATTTCATCAAAAATTTAAAATTAAAGCACAAATTAACATTTTCTTTAATTATTATATTAAGTATATAAAGAAGATAAATTTATGCAGCAAGTTTTAATTAACGGTAATAAAGAGTAGGCATAAGCATAAAGTTTATGTTAGCAAAGGTCAAGTTTTCTTGTGTGGGCACGCACGCTAAAAAGAAGCGTAAGACGATGGTGACATTGGCAACTTGTTGTGATACATACACACACCAAGTTTATTTGTCTTTCTCTTATCTTATTCTTTTTTGGAGGAGCTTAGCTTAACTCCAATTCTAGAGTAAAATTCCTATTCTTCTTATCATTTCAACTCTTTGCAATTGCGATCTTTCCTTCCTTTTCTTACTCTTGGTTCTTTTCTCCATCAGCTAGTAAGCGTAGTTCGGTGTTGGAGAATCAGGTTCCAGTTCCAGAATACTGCTATTCTCGAATAACTGAACAGAGTTCGGCTTTGATTTATTGGGACTCAGTTGTATTTATACTAGGTTATCTTCTCTGAATTGCAAATGAATGATCGTTGAAAAACCATGAAGAAGGTGAGGAGAAAGATCGGGAAGTATGAGGTGGGTCGAACTATTGGCGAAGGCACCTTCGCCAAGGTTAAGTTCGCAAGAAACTCGGAGACAGGGGAGAGCGTGGCTATTAAAGTCATGGCTAAGACCACCATTCTCCAGCACAGAATGGTTGAACAGGTCCACCTTTTTTTCTTTTGTACTTCTCTAAAAGTAACTAACTCATGTTTCAATTACAGATATATTCTTTATAGGATTTACGAGTCATGTTTGTTGGTGTTCATACAAATTCAAGTAGTTAATTCTTCATTTGTTATCCAAAATACAATAATCAAATTAAAACAATCTAGAGATAAAAATATGATGAGCTAGATCATGTTATTAGAGATGGAAGTATGTCAGGTTGCTAGTGGGAGACATGATTTTGAGGCCAATGGCTTAGTCTACATCAGGTTTAGACCAATCCTATTTGCAAAATAAGTCAAATGAAGCCCTTATTAAAAGCCTATTTAGTAAAAACGTTCAAGCTTTAAATGCCTTTTAGGCCTAACAGATTGCCTATTTAAACAAAGACAAGTAATATAATGATAATAATATCGTTGTTATTATTATTGCATTTATATTTTTACTATAATAGTTTTAAATTTGCAGTCAAGGTTCTGCTTCTAATCCTATGTGCTTGCTTGTGCATTTATGGCAGAATAATCATGAAGTTTGCCGTACTGAATGCCTTTTGTAATTCTTTCAATCTTTTGCTATTAGCTTTTCTAACATGAACCGTGTTATAGATTAAAAGAGAGATATCCATTATGAAGATTGTCAGGCATCCTAATATAGTTAGATTGCATGAGGTATGTTTAGATATCCTAATATGTCAGGAATTATACCATATTTCTTTCTTTTCTATTTCTCACATTGTTTTCAAATTTTAGGTTTTGGCTAGCCAGACCAAGATCTACATAATCCTTGAATTTGTAATGGGAGGGGAACTATATGATAAAATTGTAAGTTTTGATGTTTATATATTATGGAATATGTTAGAGGTTAATTCTTCTGAACATTGATAATTCTCAAGTCTGACCATTTAAATTAGCAATTGTTGTTGAGATTCTAACAAACTATTGTTAATGATTTGATTTGATTTGTTGCTTATGTTACAATTACACTGCTTCTGAATCGGTAGGTTCAGCAGGGAAAGCTTTTTGAAAATGAATCTAGGCGCTACTTTCAACAACTTATAGACGCAGTTGATCATTGTCACAGAAAGGGTGTGTACCATAGAGACTTGAAGGTGAAAGACAATATTATGTGTGTGTGTGAGTTATATGTTTTTGCTATAGTAAATGTTTTAACTTTTAAGAGGGCGAGCCCTGGCACAGCGGTAAAGTTGTGTCTTGTTGACTTATTGGTCATGGGTTCGAATCCGGAAACAACCTCTTTGCATATGCAAAGATAAGACTGTGTACAATATTCCTCCCCCTGACCTGCACACAGCGTGAAGCCTCCGGGCAATGGGGTACTTAGTTTTAAATGTTTTAACTTTTAACCATTTTGTGTTTGTCTTGATCAATTTGCTTTCTTCCCTTTTCATAGCCTGAAAATCTTCTTCTTGATGCTTACGGAAATTTGAAGGTTTCTGACTTTGGATTGAGTGCATTGACTAAACAGGTAAGAATGTACTTGTAAAATTGGACATAGTGATTGGTTTCATCACACTTGGCATCTTGTTTTTGCTTTGTCTCTGGATAATGATTTTTGGAAATAGCAGAAGCTGCAGACTAATATCTTCCATTTTTTCCTCTCCGTCTTTCTTTTTTGTAGGGTGCTGACCTTCTTCACACCACTTGTGGGACCCCAAACTATGTTGCCCCTGAGGTAAAATTGGTTATACACATCTCTAATGTCATTCTCAATTATTGCCTTAAACTTTTGCTCCTTTTCCTTTGGGTGATTGGCTACTTGGCTTAGATTGACGGTCCGATATAATTCTTCATATCAAGTTTTGTTATGTTCTTTTAGACAAATCACTGGTGATGAAATAGATCGATAGTATTAAGTTGAGTGTCCTCTGCATTACATTTTTCTGTTTTTCTCTAAATTCAGCACGAATCTTAAAATATATATAGATTAACAGTGAAGATATTCAAAACTGAAAACGAGGATATATACAACTACATTAGAATATAATTTAAACTCAGTATTTAAAAAAGAGAAATTAAGAATAACATGTCATTCTTTGAGGGACAGTAAAATAAGAAATTAATCCACTTTAAAGTTAAAGTAGTGTAATTCAATATATAGGAGTAGATATTATACCTTACCGGTAAACCCTTGTCTTGGAAGTTGTAACAAGAGTCATCTGCAACTCGATTCATTATTTATACATTTCATGATTGAGTTAATAATTATTGCACTATTCTCATTTCATGACATTGACGTGTTCAATTATATGTACAAGGCAAGATAGTCATTCTAGGTAGCAATTTTGGTTGTGGCAAGTTGCATGTTTCTTCTAAGTGATTTGATTATGAGTTAGTATAAATTTGATTTTTTTATCCTTAGTGCAATAATGTTCACTTACCATTATTTGCTTTGGTTTCTCACTGAAATGATCTTTTGCAGGTACTCAGCAATAGAGGATATGATGGTGCAGCAGCTGATGTTTGGTCATGTGGAGTCATCCTATATGTTCTAATGGCTGGATATCTTCCTTTTGAGGAGGCAGACCTTCCAACACTGTATAGAAGGGTATTCTACCTTTTCCTTATAATCTTGAAGAAAAGGCTTGAACGTTGAAAGAGCTAGAAAGAAGTGCGAAAGATGTAGGTAGTGAATGTAACAGAAAAGAAGACCAGTGGAACACCATTTTTAACTACTTTGGAGCTTTATTTTTAGATCTTGAATTAATCCTAATATAGAAAAAATAGTCTCCAGAAATAATATGAAACAAATCTAGTAATTAAAATATTAATAACAATATCCTACATAAATAACCTTAAGAATTATATACATAATATAAAAATGAACTACTAAGTCTACACATAGTTTTGGTGGTGACTGTAAAATTGCCAAAAATGAAGAAAAAATTTCTGTGACCACCATCTTTCTTTGTTGTGCCATCCTTGCTTTAATAGTTGTTTATATGCTGTATTATATAATACGAAAGGGTGAGATGCATTGTTCTTATGTTCATTCTTATTATCTTGTAGATCTTCTTAAATGAAAACTTGTTTAGAACCTGATATTGGGAAGGTAAATGTGAGAAAGAAATTCTGTGGGACTGAATGTAGTCAAGAATAGAGAGAGTTTGATACAGTGAGGCAGCAGTAGTGTGCATAGGTTTTAGAGGGAGTGAGTGGGGGAAGGGATTCTGTTTTGTATTATTCAGGACTAGCTGAGTATTAGGGCTGAAAAATAGGGTTCCCCCCTTCCATTGAAGGGGCAACAATCCTGGACTCTGGGGTAAGTCAGGCCTTCTGGTTCTTTGTCTAGATGTAATAATCTAATTCCAGTGATATTGTGATAATAATCCCTCTGACTTTTGCTCTTCACTCATTATCAAAACTTGATCCTCTTGTCTTTCATATTAGATACCATGAGGAATCTTTTGTGTGTGCTGAAATGTTCATTTTCGAGCATTTGGTGATGCAGATTGATAACCATCTGTTAACTTGTTGCTGCTGATTTTTCTTTTTATTTAAACTCGTAGATCAATGCTGCAGAATTTGTTTGCCCATTCTGGTTTTCTGCTGACACAAAGTCATTCATACAAAAAATTCTGGATCCTAATCCTAAAACAGTGAGTACAACTTTCCATTTGTTTCAGACTTATTTTGTTACAGTCTCTAGTACAGACATACATGCATTATGGTATAATATGAAGTGTGTTTCTCACTGATTATCTTGACACATTTTTATAATTATACATCAACATCAAAAGCACCTTTAACCTAAGTTAATTGGGGTCGGTAATAGATGAACCCAATGATAGATACGAGGAAGTTGAAAAAAAAAGGAGGGGAAAAATGTGTTTTTTATAATTATAAGTCTGTTTATTCCTACCAGTTAATGCAAGTCTATGTATTGTGCTGTGAACACGTATAATAATTTTCTTTGTATTTTTTGTTTTTCATTTCTCCTTTTCTTATTTAGGAAACAAAAAAATTGAAAAATAGTCAAAATTGAGACAATATTCAATTATATTCTCATTAAAAGATGTCACTGTCAGTTATGATCTATTATTGCAGTCACCTGATATTTTATGGTTCTGTAAGGATTTTTGCCTATTCTAAAATAAATACATTTTCTAATATATAGATTTTGTCTACCATATGGTTCTGTCTGAGTATATTATCTACTGTCTAATTAAGTATAGTTGTATAAAGATTTACACTTGGGAAATTTTACACCCGATTATTGGCAAATACTTGTGAATTTAATAAATTATTTTAAATTAATTCAAATATAATTATATATGCAGCGGATGAAAATTGAAGAAATAAGGAAAGATCCATGGTTCAAGAAAAACTATTTTCCTGTCAAACTCGGGGAAGATGAGCAAGTGAATTTGGATGATGTTCGGGCTGTTTTTGATGATATTGAGGTTTGCTGTTGTTTTTTGTTCTGTTTTATTTATACAAACAAAATTTATTTTTGCAAATGTATGTGTTAAACCTTCCTTACATATCCAATTATCCATAGCTTCAAATACAATGTGAGTGTACAAAATACAAATATGTCATGTGACTTATCAAGTGAAGGACATGGAAATGTGTTGAGAAAAAAATTATTAAGACTGTGACTGTGATTTTGATACTATTGGGCTTGAAAATGGCAATATTTACATTGTTGAATTACTGGTGGAAGATAAGATATGTGCAAATTAAAATTATATGCTTGTGGGTAATGAATTAGTTCTTTCACTTTATACAGAATAATGCAAATATCTGCACCTAGTTATGCAAAAATATATTGCTCGTGATTATGGAAAGTACATATGTACTATTACAAAAAGAATATTGCCGTGGTTACTGGTCACTCATATTTTTATTCAGCTAAAAAAAATAATTTTTTAAGACTTTAAAAGCTCACTTTCTTCACTTCATAAGGAATTAGGATTATTAAAACCTTTTGCCTCTTTATGTACCAATTATACATTATATAACCGTTGAAAGGAAAATCAACTACCTTTTAAGATTTTTGTTGTGTTAGTTATCTGACAGTCACATGCATTTCATCCACTAATCAGGGATAGATGGGCAACTTTTGCATTTATACAGGACCAATATGTTTCTGAAAGGTCAGAAATTACTGAGGGAGGTCCTCTGATAATGAATGCATTTGAGATGATTGCCTTATCACAAGGGTTGAATCTTTCACCACTATTTGATAGGCATCAGGTATTGTTTTATTTTCATCTTCCTGACCTACAATCCCATGGTTCCTTTATGTCTCTGGCTGCCATGTAACTTTTTATACTTCCACCTGCCTAGTTGGGCATTAGAGGACATCTGATTTCAAGTTTGAATCAAAGTGGTGCAAGTTGGTTCAGAGTCTACGTTTTTCAAGGTTGTCTGATGCATTGCCCCAATTGATATTCTTTTGCTGTTCTAACAGGATTATGTAAAGCGGCAAACTCGTTTTGTCTCCCGTAAACCAGCAAAAGTTATAATTTCTTCAATTGAAGCTGTTGCAGAGTCAATGGATCTTAAGGTCCATTCTCGCAATTACAAGGTATAAGTCCACTTGTCTACTTTACACTGTAAATGTTTAATGGATAACACAGGCTCAAGATGCTTAATTTGATAATAACTGGTGTTGTGATGTACCAGGCATTTTTCACATAATTATGAGCAGACATTCATGTAATCCTATTGTCATCAAATATCAATGCGATCATTGTTGTTTGTAACTTTTGCTGTTCCATTTTAGCTATTGTTAAGTTACGCTGCATTATCTATTATGCCATATTATTCACCAAAAAAATAATTCTGTTATGCCATATTAGCCGATTTACATTTTAAATGAGAATTATTGTTTCAATAACATTACATCCCTAAGTAGGGATTGCTAATTCAAAATAGGTGATTGTTTGTTTGTCTAATCTTGAGACTAGGTGGAGATTTTTGTACTTGATTCTTAAAAGAAATGTGTAGTCACATTTCTCGCTTTTATTTTTTTCTCCTACTGGTACCCTTAAAGTAATTTTTCTTGTAGGTGAGGCTTGAAGGCATTTCTGCAAACAGGGTTGGACAATTTGCAGTGGTCTTGGAGGTAGTTTGTTTTTGCTTTTGTTTTGTTCATTTTTTTTTTGAGAAATGCTAGGAACATGCTCTTTTGAACACACTTTCTCTGATTGATTGAAATTTATTGAAAATAACAAAATTGGATCCCATATCATATTTAACGAACCTCTCTCTTGACTTTGTAGTTTTCAATAAATTCCAAACCAATGGAAGAGAGTGTGTTGGAAATTGTGGTCCAAGCATTCCTCTTATTTTTTATATGAAAGTTCTATTTCTGCTTAAGTCTTGGTTAAAACCATCAATTTATTTTCTCAAAAGGTGTTTGAAGTTGCACCATCCCTTTTCATGGTTGATGTTCGAAAGGCCACTGGGGATACTTTTGACTACCACAAGGTTAGCTTCAGTAATTACATATATATCTGCATTTCAATTTCTCAAAATACTTTCAACCTCTTCTAATAAATGAAATGGCATTCATGCTTTGAAGTTGAGAAATTGTTGAATATGGATTAAGGAGATGATGAGCTGGAAATCATTTCAATAGAATTTGTTTTTAGAGAAAAAGGACAGGAAAAATAAGTACTTAAACAGTTGAAACCTGAAAGGATGGTAATGGTAAGTCTAGCAGTATCAACCAAGACGACCTTTTTCTGTAAGAGTGAGACAAATATTAACCATTAGATCTTTCTATAAATAGTCAACATTAATATACGACAGTTATGACTTTTTAAGTGATTATGTAACTTTTGAATAACATAAATTTCAATATATGTATATGCTCCATCAATCCTTGTTTTGATACTCAAATGGTTTTGTAATGGTTATATTAACACTCAGCCAATAGCTGTATCTATTTTTTGGTTGATGTATTAATTCGGTCGTGCTACCCAACATTTAATCCTATTGCTAGAAAGTGTATTTTCCTTTCAGCTTCTCGAATGTGTGTGCTTATAAGCATTTGTAAATGCAGCGTCATATGCACACGTGCACACGTGTTTATATTTGCATGCGTATAAATTGACAGTAACATATAGTATTTGTACTTTTGCAGTTTTACAAGAATTTTTGTGGCAAACTAGGAAACATTATTTGGAGACCGGCAGGGACTATGCCAAATTCTAATCTGCTCAAGCAAATGACTTTATAATCCAATTCTTGCGGGTATGATGCAAATCTAATTAGAAGAGCACTGAAAGGCTGAAAGCTTCAGCTGGTCCCCGAACATACTAAAAAGTTAGCATGCTTCTTCTAGCTATCACAATGCACAACATACACTGTCAACTTACAACATGGCTTAATAATCTTGGACGAAGGAAGTAAAAAACTTATTGCATTGCATCTTGTAGCAAGTCTACCCCTACGGCTACAATGGTATACGAAAACAATCCATTATTTGGTTGGGGCAGAAATATATACTAAGGAATAACAGAAAAGAAACGATGATATTGTTTTTCATATCCCCAGTTCTGTATGTAAGGAGCGTGTTTGGGATTTATTCAAATTCTCAAACACGTGTGTTTGAGAAATGCTGTTTTGTATTAAAAAAAAAAAGCGTGTTTGATTGCAATAAATTAAAATTAAGTCTGTTCTAAAAATGAAAAATTATCACCAAAAATGATAATATAATTTTCTCTGACTGGAAATTTTACACTATGTTTTATCATATACTTGTTTTTAAGATTTTTTTTAAATACAAATTATTTTACTCAGTTTAATTTTTTGACTAAAATTTTGTGATGCTCACTTAAACACAGATTGATGTTGAATTGTCGTTGAACAATTTGGAATTTTAAATTATCATTTGGAGGTATGCTGATAATTACTTGCTCTGAATTGTCAGGACATGAAATTAGTAGGGCTTGCGTCATTGTTACTGAAGAAAATGTCGGGTCATGTTCTGCTAAGATGCTTTATAATTCAGGGGGTGAATGTATCTACTATGAACCTTCCCCCCTCCAAAAAAATACAATAAAATTACCCACTTTATGGCATTTATTGGAGCGATTGTATGGACAAATACTATTAATATGGATATATTCAACTATTGAAGTAGATTGTATACACATGAATTAATGCTTACATGTGTAAGAAAAATGGAATAATGCTTACACAAACAGCGGTTGAGACTCGTGATTAATAAATAATAGCTGGGCGCATTTACACGTGATTGATGATTTATTCAGAGTTTGATTGAATAGAAAATCAAAATCATTACAAACGAACTCAAATACATGTAAGTAAATCCAAAGGATTGGCCTAAGTACATCTTATATTTATGTAAATAGGAATAATTTATTTAATAAGAGAATTTATATTTGATTTTTATGTATAATTTTTTTTAAGCCAATAACAATCATACATGATAAGAAAAATTAGTCTTTAATATGATGTTTCACTCATTACAAAGAAATACATGTAAATAGGGCACTAAATGACCTTTTGTGAAAGGAATCTAAATTCATGTATATTAATAATTATAAAATTGAAAATATGGTGAATAAGTGTATATTGATAATTATGAATAGAAAAATTTGAAAATATAATGAATAAGCGAATATTAATAATTATAAATAAAATATTTTTAAAAACTTTATCAAATAAATATTTACGTATCTTGAAAGTCATTTATTTTAATTTGGTAACATATTATTATTAAATTCGGCTGATTTTGAAAAAATATATGATGATGCTTTATCTCTTAACTCTATCATCAACAGAAATAAATAAATTATTTTGTAATAAAATTACTGGATTAATATTTATATAGCTACAAATATACAAGAAAATAAACACAAACAATATACACACAATTTCGCGTCCACCAAAATCTTGTATTTGTCTGTCGGAATTCCGTAAGCCTTCACTGCGAAGGCTCCCACTTGTCGGATGTACGTAGGGCTTAAAAAAATCTTTAACATTCCCTTAACTCTTTTTTTTTATAGTCGACTAAACACCAGTAAAATAATTGGACATAAAATACCAGAAAATAATTCATCTTTCACAAGTTTCGGTGAACAACCAAAATGATTATTTTCCCCTAAAGACAGAAGGACAATAAATCTAATAAAAAAATAAGAATAGAGTAAAAACTAAACTAACTCACTTTTACAAAATAATATATAAAAAGTAGCATAAACACGATTATATGTATATGAACAAAAGAAAAATATATTTAAAGAAAGTATATAATTGTTTGGAAACTATATAAAATAATTCTTCGCTGTTTGTTTTCACAAATCAATGCTTTATACATGCTATTATGCAATAATATAATATGAGAATTTTCCCAACATTATCTTTTATGAAGTACTCCTTTTTATTTTGGTAAGGTGTCTTGCTGGTTATTTCTGACCCATCTTTGATTCATTTTGACCAAATTAGTGCTGGCCAAGTTCAGTATAGGGGCCAACCATGTTTTGTTGCAGAAGCACAGACCACGGGAGTCTCCTTCTTAGTACATTCTTTAGCATGCCAGGGTTTTCCTTGTTCTCTTCGGATTAACCTAACTATTAAATTATCTATGAACTTTTTTGCACCCTCACCCCCCATAAGCTGCTCCAACCAATGCTAAGTTGTTAACCACGTCAACCAAAATGAACAAATTAAATTAAGAATTAATCAAGAAATAAACTTATATATATAGTCAATTTAATATGAGGATTCATTGAAGGTTGACAATTTTAGTTCATATTACACATTAGACACCAAGTACACTGAAATTGCTCAAGCACAAACTATAGGTAAGCCACTATATATCTTAGGCACTGAGTGTCGATCTAACCAAAGGCTATGTTCATCAACTTTCAGGGCTGAAAGAACTTGTTACCGCATTTGCATTTCCATGAGAGAAGATAGTAGCCTTCATCTCTTTGAGCTGTTGTTGCCTTGTGAATGTGACCATCCTTGTGGTGAGGAGAGATAACCAAAGCAGCCATGCATGGCTTGCAGCTCAAGCACTTGTTGACACACTTTGGAGGCCTTGACCCTAATACTAATTTCTTTTGCTTCAGAACCTTGCCACCATCTTTCGCTGAAGCTGACACTACTGTTCAACAAGTCAAGTCAAGAACATGAAGTTAAGTTAATCACACCAAGTAATGAAATGACACACCAAGGGTAACTAAATTAACCTTAGAATTATTCCATCATGTTGACATAGAAATATTTGGACACTCATGATGGGTATGTTTTTACCTGAATTAGAAGGAAATAACGTGAGAGAAATTATGAGAATCAGAGTCACTGAAATTTTTAGTCCTTTGAGGTATACTTTTGGCGAATCCATCAGTCTATTAGAAAGAGAAAAAAGAAGTAATGATCAGCAAAAAGAAGTTTGAAGATGGGGTTTTGGGAGAAAGAAGTAGGAAGGAATGAATGGCTTTGTGCAATAATAATAATAATAGGGATGAAAAGGAGTTTTGGTATTGAATAATATCGTTTGGTACAATACAATACAATGCATGCCATCAATTTTTGAAGGGTCCCAGATAAAAGAGTTTGGTCTTTGAAGAGAAACAGGTGCTCTGACTCGAGTTTTTCAGCGTGAATGACCGAAGTCACAGTTTCTTTTCATCTTTTGCTGGCTGAATTGACTACCCTATGCAAACTTTTGAAATTATTGAAGTACTGCACCATCTTTCCCTTGTCATCATATAAGGAGTGGACATGAGGTTTTGGTCATTTGCACTTGGCTCTGCTCATCAATAATACTATTACTAATACAACTATTCTATGTTACCAGTATACAGTGTTTGCCTCTACACAAGAAACAGTAAATGCAAATCAAGAAATCAAATCGATTATTATTTATTTGCTTTCCAAAAGGGACCACTTCATTGAATGGAAGCCTGAATCCCAAATTTGCTAGCTAGGCCTCCCATTATCCCATACTTGTTGCAATTTTTACGTATTTTTTCTCTGTAAACACGTACGGTTTCATTTGGAACGTGTCATATTAATACTGTTCTAAAAGATTTATCTGCATTTAACGTGCAAAACCAACAGATGTGTCACGGTAAATCTTGAAGAATCAGAACTACCAAGATAATATAATTACTACTTACTACCTAGGAATGTAAAGAGAGCGAAAAATCTTAATTTCTCAGATAATTCCAGCCATAATATTCTTAATTTATAACCAACTATATTACAAACAATTATACCACCAAGCACGCAGATTTAACTGGTGCAGAAGTTATAAACTATGGATTTCGAATTTGAATCTATATTCTGTTTGAACATAATTACCTTCAGAATTTTAGTATAAAAAGAAAAACTAAAAAAACAATTATAGAACACACACATGCAGTGTACTCTTACAAGGTACAGATATTAATCACATATATATAATTGATTGTCGACGTTGATCAGAGATTAAATACCACTTCAAAATTAAGTTTCATGAACAACGTCAACGTGTAACAGGCAAGGAATATAATTAGGTGTGTTTGAGAGTCAATTACGTTGAACATAATTGACGTTTTTTCCAATCCAACAGAAGAATTACTCTATGTTTAATGTTTCGAAATGCATATAAACGACCATTTAAAAACTTTTTCTAACTTTAATCTAAACATATACTAAATTGTGTCATTGTGTGGATGATATTTTTTATTTGAAGTTGGATAACCTGCAGCACTTTGGTCTTTGGCAGAGATATATGTAATCAATGAAGTACTACTATTATAAGATGATGAAAGATTCCACTGACTTGGAGGTGCAGTGGTGTCGCTTCAATGTTTTTTGTTGTGTGCCACTCGTGTCGATAATATCTGCTAAATGCTGGTAATATTTTTAGTTATCGCGGGCATTTATAAGTCACGCAAGGATAACACCCTGCTTTCAAGCTATAGGTAGAATCACTATATGTGTATTCCAGACTCGTTGGAACTAAAATTCATTAAAGCATTTTCCTTAAATACATGCATGTAAAATCTGATACGAATGTCTTAAATACTTTTGCAATAGGTTACTAATTAACTATAGTTTCACAGTGTGCCATATATTATTATCATTAATTCATTATTATTACCGGTTGAAAAACAAGTAATCCGTATCTTGAGTTTTAACTGTCTTTTTAGAGTTAAATATAGTTGTAATAATTGTCATATTAAAAAACTATTAAACAATAATTATATGTGATTTTTAAAAGTAGTTAAATTAAGGATAAATTAAAAATAACAATATGTACACAAAATTGGATAATTATTTTTATTAATAGTTATAGATTATTGTTGTTGTTGTTATTATTATTGTTATTATTATTATTATTATTATTATTATTATTATTATTATTATTCCTTAATCTTTCTATTCAAATATTCTCTTGTGTAGAATTCATCAGTTAGTTCGAAATAAATTTAACGCACGAGAGTTGTGTTTGGTCGAGTTTTATACTATATATATGCATTGAATTTGAAGAAATAATAAAAGACTGTAAAACATAAATATATTTTTTATTTGTAAAAAAATAAAGAGATTCAATATATGTATAAGATTTAGATAAAATATAATAAGACATAAATTAAAGCTAAATTATACAGAAAATATCACAATAACAAGACCAATACTCATATAAGACATAATGCTTCATCGAGTCACTAAAACTTATAATTTAGAGTAAATTTTACTTTTGAAATCACGAGCTTAAAGTCATAACGAGTAAGCACCGTTTGATAAAGATAACAGAACATTTCATTTAGAAATATAGATAAGTAGTGATTTTTTTTTTGGTACAAGTAGTGGTAAATTGACTTTGTGTATCTGTATAATTAATTTTAGAAAACAATCTGCTTTAAATTAATAATTATTTTAAAAAAATAAATTGATCAAACACGCACTACATAGTTGACTAAAACCTGAATAATATTTTGTATTATATTTTATATGTTGTGAATGTGGTATCAACGTGGCACTGACCCGGTTGAGGTTATGATAAGGAAAACAGATAAGATTGTTATTACTGGCTTGAGTAAGATGATCAAGATTAGCTCAACACCATTAGGTTATGCTCTTCTCCAAATCGAGACCTATATGCACAAGTTCCCCACCGGACCCCCGCAATATAATTCCCAACCGTACTCTGCAATTTAGCATCACTTCTTGGTTACGAAAGTTGCATTAAAAAGAAAACGTAAAAGATATATTGTTAAAACTTTCTTTCTATCATAATCTACATGCCACTCACTCTTCTACATACATGGTATAATATGCCATAAGTGAAGTCTTCTCGTTAATCAAATTTGTTCCTAACTAGTACGCCAGACATCTTGTTCTATAATTTCTTTTGTGTAATATGACATGATTTTAAATTGTGGTTGCAATCATTATTATGATATGATCGCAATTATGATATGATAGCGATGAATCGACCTTGATGTTACTGTTGTAGATTATAATTTAAAACCTTGGCCTAGGGTATTCCTGTTGAAGAGACAAACTAATTTCTCAAAATACAGAAAATCACATAGAAGATTGACTTTTTTTACTAAACATCCTTTCATACACATGAATGTGAATAATGAATCTCTGAAGTCTAAAACACATGCTTAATTTATCTGCCAATTATAAGTAAAACTTGATCTAATACTATTTTGCAAAGAAATGAAGGGAAGAGATGTCAGCATGCATGGAGCCACATGGCAAGAAGCAAACTTATTCAAAAGTAGTAGCCCTGGTAGTGGGAAGGCACAGAGAGCAGAGAGTGATCTGAAAAGTCCATTGCAGGTGCAGCTCTTTGTTTGCTCATGCCTTTTTTTGAGTAGGACAAAGTGAAGAAAAGACTATGAGCAGTTGTAGCAGATAATAGTTCCTGTACAAAGTATACTTTTCTAACAGAAGACACATTTTCTCGCATAACAATCCCCTCCATATCTTGCCACTCACAACAAAGAAAGTTTATTGAGCTGTTGTACTATTAATCATTTTCCCTCTCCTTCCACTTCCAGAAACAATATCCTCTCTATATCAATGTGATAGGTGCACCTTAATTTGTCCTTTTATTTTTGTAAAGTTTGAAGCAAATTGAGACTCTTTTTATCACTATTGCCATTCAATCGATGTATGGGCAACCCTTTCTTGGAACCAAAGAGAACCCACCATTGCAAGTCTCAACACAACACCTTAGCACCCCATGCGCCATGATCATGCATGAAGCAGTGGTACTTAAATCGAAAAAGTGGTAATACGGTAACCAAAGGTGTAATATACTACTAATTAACAAAGGTACTGCTTCACCTTACCCTCAACGAATTATTAATGTACGTACTCCTAATTGTAAAGGATCGTCAGTCAGCATTTGAAGAAAAACTGTAGACATCACAAACTGTTTTCATACCATCATTGCCTATGATGGCTTTCCGTTTGCATTATATAACTTCTAAACAGGATTTCCGGCCATGTCCATTTGCTATACCCTGAAAGAAATAACTAATGCGGAATGTGACAAGTGACAACCACAAAAGATACTATATGAAACAAAAATTAAAAGTTGGTTTGTTTTACTCATTTTCACTTTTCAATGTAAGGTGTAGTATTAAAAAGCTAAAAACACTTTGGTTAAAAAGCAGAGAGAAAAAAAGACCAAAACCAAATATGTATTTTTTTTTAACCCTAATCCCTCAAGGTACTTGTGAGATCTAGAAATCGAACCTCAAATTACATGCTTAATAGACAAAATTATGTATCAACCATATCAACCATGTCACATTGTGTTAGTTAAACAAAATAAGTATGCTCATACACTAATTGGCTTTTAAATAAAATACTATTAATCAAATAAAAAAATCGTATTTTAATACAAAATTTATTAAAAAAAGTTAAATACATAAACCATATGACGCCGTCTTGAAGAATAAGTGCATGCTACGGTAATAAGGTGTGTTAAACTCACCACCAGTTTCTAAAGCAACAAACAAATAATTTCTTTATGGTAATTTGCTCATGATTTTCATGAGGCAACAAATGGTTGCTTTTGTAGTTAATTTGATCATGATTTTGTATTTAATTTTCTACTACCCGTACCAAACACACTAACTCAACTACTCAAGTCTATCCCTAAAAAGTAAAAACAGTAAAACATGTTTGATCTAAATTCTAAAAGTCAAATACGATAAAAGTAATTAAATTATCAAAGCAGTTTAAGAGTTTTGAATAACAACCCAACCTACCACCTTCTCTGCAATCCAAATTCACTTCACGAGTATAAGATTCCATTATTCACAACATAGAAAACAATAAATAATAACGACAACATAGGTGCTAGTGAAATTGCATTCTTATTATTGAAGACAAGCAAAGTGGTCTGCTGAGTACAATTCAAAAGCAAGACAAGCCTACAAAAACAAGGACTTGATTTAAAAGGGAAGAAAAAAAATAGCAACTAATGGATGCCCTGCTACCACACCAAAGCCCTTGAATATGAGATACCTAGCCTTAAAATTGCACAACATAACCGCACTGACAAGACCGAAGGAAAACAAGCTAAAGCCTCTTCCACACTCTAAGTCATGGTGAAGATGCTTGATTGGTATAAACTAAAAAGACAGAAGACTTCGAAAGACATGAACTTAAGCTTAAGTCTAAGTAAACATCATAGCAAATGTGCGACAGAAGCTAAAGCATGCTATTTATTGTCAACATCCAGCAGTACAAAATAAGACCTAGCACAAGCATGCACTAACCAAGACTTAGTAACTGTATCCTCAGGGGACCCTAGTCATGAAAGAAGAGGCCCCAGTAACCCAAGGCCAAAAGTGTTGTAAGTTGGAACAAGCATTTCGAAATGCTTGCGAAAAAATGGGTCGTAAAGGAACAAGCCAAAGTTCCCTGGAAAACAACCAAGTCACCAAACTGCCACCAATCCACCCTTGATAGAAATATCAACCAAATTGTATGCTGAATGTGACCTGTACAATTCTATCTCCTTCCCTGATTTAGCCAGTGTTATTTGTTTCTAGTTTCTAACATGATTAAGCCAGAATATCACATCTCCACAACTTCTCCACTAGCAACTCCATTGTGCTGCTGCCAATTGAATTGCAGTTTTGAAGATTCAATCCCAGCAAGGTCTGGCCCAATTTGGTCAGGAAAGGTGCACTCTTGTTTGATACATCAGAACAACCAGACAAGGAAAGCACTTGCAAGCTAGGCAGACTGGCCCTTGAGAGAAGGGCGATACCGGCATCGGTGATTGCACACTTTGACACATCTAGATCATTAAGCACTAGGAAGTTGTTTGCAATTGCAACCAAGCTTGCATCAGTAATTTTCCAGCATCCATCAAGATTTAGTACTTCGAGTGTTCCACCATGTAGCCTGGCCAAGGCTGAGACTACGTTATCTGTCAAGTTCCAGCAACCAGTGAGGTTTACATTGACAAGTCCAGCCTCACAATTCTCCAAAAGGGGGAGAAGACCAGAATCAGTTATGCCATAGAGTCCAGTCAGATTAAGATGCTGAAGTCCAGGACACAATTTTCCAATCATCACCAGGCTAGCACTACCAAAACCAGGGCACTTTTGAATGACTAAAGATCGAAGAGACTGGCAAGGAGAAAGCATAGACACTTCCATATCGATATCTTTGACTCCCATGCACTTCACAAGGGAAAGAGATTTCAACTTCGTTTTGATGTTTGCAAGGGCAACAATAATCCCGGACTGAGTGAACCTGTTGCACTCCTCCAGCTGCAAGCTCTCAAGAGATACTGCAGCTTTGGCAAATGCTACCAATCCACTGTCAGAAACAAAGCAACACCGGCGAAGGCACAACTGCTTCAGGTTGATGCAACCCTTACCAATGGCTTCTACGCTTGTGTCAGTTATTCCCCTGCAGGAAGTAACAGTAAGTGACACCAGTTTCTGCAGACCTTGAGCAGCCCCCATGACCCAGAATCCTCTTTCAGTGACATTTTTTAGACCAGAGAGGACCAGATTTGTTATCGCCTTTCCATAATGGCAAATCACAGCCAGAGAGAAATCTGTGATTTTCAAAGTCTGAAGCTTAACCCTCGACAAGTTTGAAGCCGACGCCAACAGACTAGACACTCCATGATCCCCAACAAGAGGGCAATCCTTGAGAGAGATTGACTGCAGCTTGGTGCATAGCCTTGCAATAGCTTGCAAGCCTTCATTTCCAATATTTGGGCATGATTCAATAGTTAAGGTGGTCAAGTTGGGGCAACCTTCAGCTATTGCAATCAAACCCTTGTTGCTGATTGAGGAACAATGACACAAGTCAAGCTTCTCCAATATATGACATCCTTTTGCTATCTGAGACACACCCTCATCCCCAATGGTAGACACATTCCATAAAGAAAGTGATCTGAGAGAAGGGCAACCATGAGCAACTGCAGAGAGGCCAAGGTTTGTGACACCACGCTCAGAGTTGCTTCCTCTGATCAAAAGCTTCCCTAGACCGCCACGGCTTCTAGTCCCAACTGCAATTGCAGCAAGCCTCACATCAGTGGCTTTCTTCCCATCCAGACACCTTGTAAGGTATCCATCATCTTCAATACCTTGATTCTCATGAGAAGAAACAGTTTCGGCAACAGAAGAAGTAGCCCTCTCAATCTCATCTTTGCAGATAGTGCTCATAAGCATAAGCCAGCGTTTAGATACACAGGCACATGAGCTTCTCTCTTTGCCACTAGGGAGGCGTCTGAATATCTCAAAGAGGCATTCATCTGGAAGAACCTCAATACCAGGCTCTTGATAATATTGCTCACGCTCAATGGCTTCAAAGATGGAGCGTGGTCTCTTAGTAGGAGGGTAGTACACATCCAAATTGGAGCCAATAGTAGTGTACAAGCGACCCAACTCCATTGGATTTGGGCAAAATGAACCCCCAGGGTACAGTTCATCATCACCTGAAAAATCAGTCCACAAATTCTAAAATCAGCCCAAAAAATCAGAATAATAGTGTTTCACAATAACTTGATAGGATATCCCAGAACTAAAACTCAACATTCATCTCATACACACATGCAAGATTTAAGCTTTCAACAGAATAAGACTTCCTCACGCATGCTCATTCCACCAAAGTAAAACAAGGAAAAATCTATTCTTTAGAGGAAAAAAAATGTTTTCCGTTATAAAGTCATTCTTATCAGTAGTAGATCAAATCAAGCTCTAAGAAAATGGTTCCTAAGCATACCACACAACCATATCCATTGAAAAAATACTTATTTTTTGTTTTGGGTATTTTCCTATACACTCGTATCACAAACCTCAAAGCCTATATATAAATTCAATCAGTACATGCAGACCAAGAGAGCAATCAGAAACTGAAATTCAAGAACAGATATCAATCAAATATATAAAAATTAAAAGAAAAAGTCATGAAGTTTACCACTGTAATTGACAAGAGCAGGCATGAGGGCAGATGATAATAAGTCCAGAAGCAAGAGAATCTGAGTTGCAGCAGCAGGTGAAAGCCCTTAGGATCTGAGAGAGGAAGAAGAAGAAGAAGAAGAAGAAGAAGAAGAAGAAAGCAGATTAGAGAGAAAAGGGTGAAGAGCATTTGAGAGTGTAAACCCCACAGAGCAGGGCAAAAAAAGAGAAGGGAAGAGAGGAAGGAAGAAGCCTTGGAATGGATGGAGTTAGTTCGGGGGAATGAATATGAATGTATGTATTATAGTATGTGTCCCGAAGAAACAAAGTCATATATTGGAAAAGGAAGAAAAGAAAAATAGGTGTCGTCCACAGAGACAGACAACACCACGGTACAGGTGCATTGCTACTGCACATTTCAGTATGCAATGAATCCTTCCCCAAAAACCGGCTATTCCCCACACAACACAAAAACCACATACAATTCTCTCTCTCTCTCTCTCTCTCTCTCTCTTAGTCCAACCATACCAACCACCTCAGCATTTGTAAATTCTAGTACTATAATACCACTTCCTCGAAAGCAATACCATGTACACCCTCTCTTTCTCTCTCTTCTTTTTTGTCATTTTTTATTCATTTAATTTAATCTATTTAAATCAAACTATTAGTGATGCGTGAACTTT
This sequence comes from Glycine tomentella, assembly GCA_007407185.1. Taxonomy (NCBI): domain Eukaryota; kingdom Viridiplantae; phylum Streptophyta; class Magnoliopsida; order Fabales; family Fabaceae; genus Glycine; species Glycine tomentella. The sequence goes on from PYAF01003789.1 coordinate 793,497, forward strand.
GAGGAAGATACTATGGACGGTACACATACTAACATGGGTGCGTTGCTTCTTATGTTGCACGTAGAAATACCCTTTTATTTTTTGCCTTTTATGTCTGTTATTTACACCAAATAATACTTTCATTAAAAAAATATTTTATTTTTGACGCAATAGTTAGCTTTATATGGATGATGATGTTATTATATAACAAACATTAAAATAAAATGCATGCATGCATGCATGTGTTTGTTTTTTCTTTAACCGTTCAAGGTTTAATTTCAAAGACATAAAGTTAATAATTTAAGAAACAACATCATAATCTATGGACAAAATATGCCTATTTGGTAATTATATACCGCCTGCAGCTGTCAGCTTTATGTTTATTAAGGTACACGCTAAGAAATAATGCAGAGTAGACGGTTTTTCCACCAACTAATTTTTATCTTCAAAGTTACTACCAAATTAGCTTAACTTAATTTTTTTTTACCAAAATAAGATGCGTCATATTTAGATTGTATAAAATAGGAAATTATGCAAATTTTATCTTTTAGATATTAATAATTTAATAATTTTACATTAAGAATCTTCAATCAAAGCTTATCTTTTAGATTGATATTCATTTTCATATATGCCTTTAACAAAATCATATTCATATATTAAAAATATAAAAACTTTTAAACAACTCGTACATTACGAAACGATTTATACCACTTTTGAGTTTTTAATTGAAAAAAAAAACACAGGATAACAAAAATTGTCAAATAAGGAATAAGTTTTCAAAATTTATTTTTTGTTATTAAGAAAATTCAAATTCTAAGGCTAAAATAACCATTAAAAAGACAAAGAGTTAACAAAATGTGTGCAACTAGATTTTTTTTTTTATACAACAGTTGAATCTAATTGAAGGAGCTAATCTCAAACCAAATGTAAGAAAAGTGACTTTTGAAGGGAGGGACTTGGGGAGAAAAGTGTTTTTTATGAGTTTTAAATAAATAAAAAAAATGTAAGAAAATATAAATCAACAAATCAAATGGTGTTACGACTAAAGTGACTTTTTTAAAAAGAAAATAAATTATTAATTGCATACAAATAAATCATAGGAGTAACTAATTATTTGTAAAATTAACATAAATAAAAATATATATGAATTCCAAACAATAAAAAATAAGCAAAATAATTAGACAAGAGAGAAAAAAAAAAAAAAAAAAAAAAAAAAAAAAAAAAAAAAAAAAAAAAAAAAAAAAAAAAAAAAAAAAAAAAAAAAAAAAAAAAAAAAAAAAAAAAAAAA
>PYAF01003789.1:804802-815578 GCA_007407185.1 Glycine tomentella
CTGGAGTTGCGTGATCATCGACAAAATGATTTTGGATTTTGTAAAGATGGGGAGATATTAGTTTCACATTTGGTGTTATATCATTTTCAGACAACGTTTATGGTACAGGATTAATTATTAGCTTTTATGCGAGATTCATCGTACCTATTATTACTACAGTAGTATTATGAGTATGAGTATCTCAAAATAAATCAAAATCGAATTGTGTGATCATTGACAAAATTATTTTGGGTTTTGTCAAGATTCATTTGGTGAGCTTGATTTCTTGAATTGCTTCAAAATCTTCGTCTCTTCGAGCTAGGCGCCCTCATAAGCGAGAATATTTGGTAGAGACACATAAGCGAATCTGGGCTTAGAAAATTGAGTAATTGAATTGAATATTCAACAAAACAAGCCACGCATATCTGCACTGTTCCTATGTTTGATTCAATCAGAGCAGGTTGTGATTGTAAGCTAAGAGATCCTTTCACTTTGGAGAAATTTTCAGATTCTGCTTAATTGGAATATATATATATTCTCACTATGCGTCTGAGAGTGGTCTTGCTTTCCTACGGGCTTAATTTAGAAATGGTCTTAAGATATCTTAGCCAGGAAACGTAGATCATATATAACTTGTTCTCAACGGACACGCAAACAAGCTGATTAATTTGGCCTATACAAAAAGACAAATTCTTCCTTATCCCGTGAATAAACTTGTTCAATCAAAAATATGTAATACGTAACTAAATCTGACTGGTTACCAAAAATTAACTTTAGGAGATTCAATGCTAACACGATTAATGGTAGATGGGTGAGTTTTTTTATTTTTCAACAATATTATTAATAGTTAATAGATGATTGAGTTTCTTAAATGTTGTTAGGAATTTGATTTTTCTGATGATAAGTATGAAAATGATTTTATTGGAAGTTCAATAATTTTTACTTCTTAAATATTAGTTTCATAACTTTAGACTATAAAAATACCTTAGTTTAAGGAAAAAAAAACTTTAGGAATTCCAACCATAATTTTATTTTGTTGCATCCTATCATTAGCATAAATTTGGGGATCATGGGGTTCACTTGTTATATATATATATATATATATATATATATATATATATATATATATATATATATATATATAAATGATTATTCAATGTAAAATAATTTCATATAATTTAATCACAAATTATTATTTATGATATATTTATTGTCTTTTATAATAATTAGTTTAAAAATATATTGATAATAATTTTACGATTGAATGTCTCTAGCTAAAAATGCTTTACATTATAAATTATAAATAGATGATTATTAAACTCTTCTCCTTTTTACTCACTTATTTACACTTATTTATCTTTTTTTCTTCTTAAATCAAACACTTTTATTTTTATTCTATTTCTCACCTATTTTTTTTTTATTTTTTAAGTCACGTTTCCCCTACCAAATTAGACATGGCAATGGGGCAGGGCGGGTGCGGGTATTGTATTTCCCGTCCCCGCCCCCATTCCCCATCGGGTTTTAAAATTCAGACTCATCCCCGTCCCCACCGGGGTCGGGTTTTCCCCGCCTCGCCCCCGCCCCACCCCTAATATTAATTAAAAAAATAAAAATAAAAAATAATATGGTTTTTCTTTTGAAAAAACGAAAAAAAAGTTGACTAGGTAACAAAAAAATTAATAACAAACCCACATTCAGAATATGAGATCATAATTTAAAAATTATTAAACAAAATCAATCAATTTAATTAAAATCATTATGGACCTACATATTTAATTTCTCCCAAAATATAATATCATTTAAATATATATTGTTCCAAAATTAAAATAAAACACAACAAAGAGTAGAGGTCCATTGCAACAACAAAGCTTCCAAAATGGAATTAATTCAGAAAATCGTTGGCCAAGGTTCAGCGTTGTCGAAAATGAGAAATGAGGGGGAGAGTTAGGGTTTCGGGATTTTATTCTTATATATAAGGATAAATTTGTAATTTAATTATGGCGGGGGCACGGGTGGGGCGGGGGCGGGGTGGGTATCATCAATACCAAATCCGCCCCCGTCCCCGAATTTTTGTCGCGGGGCGGGGACGGGGCGGGTATTATCAATAACAAATTCAATTTTTCCCCGTTAAAATCAGGACGGGTTTTGACGGGTACCCACGGGCTCGGGTTTCGTTGCCATGCCTATACCAAATGGACTTTATAAGAGTTGAATGTTTTTTTAAGAGGCAGAAGAGTTGAATGTTGAAAGGTGTGATAAAAGAGGGGAAAAAAAAACATATGAATTTTATCCGATCCATTTTCTTTCTCTTTCTATTGGAAAAAATCCAAATCCATCATAGGATCAGGAGGATGAACCATCCAAATCAGGTGGTGGTTTGGTAATCTTACATACATCTCTATTAACTACAATTTAACATGTGAACAATGTTTATCTGTTTTTGTTTTTTTTTACTGCATATTTATCTGCTTTATCACTTCATTATTTCGGTAAGGGGGGAATAAGGTATCAACACTAACATTAGAAAACTTCAATGTTTCGTATAGCTCCATACCAAATAAAGTCCCCACCGTAATCTTGGGGATATTTATGTCTTTAATCTTTTTTTTTTTTTTACAACACGAATTATCACATTTCATCAAACACTCGTATTTATCAGGCCCTCCACTACTAGCAGACGCCGTCCAGAATCTTCTAAGGTAGCCGCTGGAGACATTAATGCCCCTGGCCTCAATTTTAAGAATTAAAAATATATTTAAATTTTTTTTCTCCATCTCAAGAAGGGGAAATTGATGCATATATATATATATATATATATATATATATATATATATATTACATTGGTGCAGTGTACAGAACGAAATGAATTAATTTATTATTATTATTATTAAAAGAGAATATTGTAGTAAAGTTCACGTTATAATATTATCTATTGTGCACGGTGGGGTATCCATAATTATTTTTCAGTAAAAACCAACAAATAATTTATAATATTTTTATAGAGAAATATTATAATATTTTACAAAATACATAATATCATAACAAAATAAATTGAAATACTTATATATTTGTAAATTATAATTAAAAATTTTACCTGCAATAACAAACTATTTTTATCTTTTAAGAAAATAGGGGCATCACAAATTACTTTGAAAGCGCAAACTGTAATCACTAAGCATGTGAATTAACTGGGGTAACACTATCCCCTTCCGAATTGCAATATCGTAATTTAATTGAATTAATCTGACAGCCTAATAATTTGAATGGCGCCAAATTTAATGGCTACTATTGCATCTTCTATCGTTTCAATGATGAATTTCCTGCGAGCCCAACCCTATATAATCTATATCTATATAATAATCAATATGAAATATAAAATAATTAATGTGATGTCTGGGCCAATTGTGAATTTACCTTTCCTCTCACTAATGTACATTATTATTTGTATCACAAACTATTTTATTTGATCTTTGTTATGTACCCTTACTTTCAGTTCTACACTTGCATCTATCATATTTTGACTCATTTCATCTATTAACCATAAACCAATTTAAGCAAAGGCATTCATGATACATGCTTCTTTATTTCTATCAAACCCAAAAGTTGAAATAAGTTATTTTAAACTTGAACTCAACCTAATACATGTTTAAGTTAAGGTTTGTAAACATAAATTTGAATCACAAGTATATTGTAGATTCAAATTGATAAAAAGTAAATTTACTATAATGTGATGTATGTTTAAATTTTTTTATTATTTAAGTATGTTGATAACATGAAATTTGTTTGGATAACATAAATCAAAAGTGTTTTATTTCATGTTTCTATTGTAAATATACAAATAAAAAATATTTTCACTTCAAAAGAAATCATTTGTTGTTTCTTATCCAAACTCAGGTTTGTCTCAAAGATAGGTTACAAAATTATTTTTTTTAATCCAAACAAGATATATACGAAGTTTGGGATTCTAAAAGTATGTTTGAAGTTCCCAACCAGGTATTCTATATTTATGACATTTCCCCCAAAAAGTCATGTAATGTATGAACATCCTAACTAGTGCTAGTAAAGAATTATGCATCAAAGTGATATGGTATAAAGACAAATTTACAATGAGGAGTAAATAGAAAATGAATCAAGAACAGGCAACTCTTAAAGAGTTAACACTGAAAACATATTCAATAGGAAGAATAGATGCCTAACTACCTCCAGCCACATCATGTAGAGATCCGAGGAAGTGACACAGTCCAGACAAGGACCTGACTCATATAAATGCATAGTTACAGCCTTAAAAAGTAACAACTTCTGCATTCAGCAATTCAGATTATAGTTTGAAAATGGTATACAGTCATTTACAGGAGGACAAAAACAAAAGGATTGCCTTTAGTGTTTGAAATTACAAAGGGAGAACAAACTTGTGTTTGATCTTTTAATCTTCTCTGCACAACTATACATGAAAGCCTTTCAGGAGTCAAATACATCATTGAAAGTATAAACAAACTTCAAGGCACTCAGCATTTTAATCTCTCAAGTTTCAACCATACATCCCTTCACGCTCCCAAACATCCACCAGGAATTCGACCATTTCCTATTTATTGAAAATCAAATTATCAATTTGTAATTTTGCATTCTCACCTCAAAAATCTCAGCAAGGAACCATAAATATACACAGCACTTACAGATAAAGGTATGGGCTTGGGGAAAGGTTGTCTAGTCCCAAGCAAACTTTCATAAGTTGCATTATAACTACAACAAACATAATGACTAATAAGTCATCTACAGGGAGAAACTAAGCAGCGGGAAAACAAATATGATGGAGACTTGAGCTTGTAAAATTCCATATAAACAGAAAATATATCAATGAAACATTGTGTTCTGGATAATGTGTGCTTCAAGATCTAAAAATATGCCTTGTGCTTTCAACTATTGTTAAATTTCACAAACAAGAAAGAAAAATAGACCCAAAAAAATTGACAGTACAAACAAAAGGTAAAGGTTACAGTTTGGCAGTGAATAAGAATGCATTTTAATGATTGTCCAATGAAGTTAATAAAGAGACCCAGGCAATAAAAACTTGTGATGGTTATTAAATTACTCCTTCCAGCTGCTCGCCCCGTACCGAAAAAAAAAAGGCAAGAAAGGAGAGAATTTAGCTAAGATCATGGCCCTATGTGTATTTAGAGCAGGTTAAAGGTTATTTACTTATGTAGTTAATTGGGCCAAATGAAATGCAGTTGACATACTTTAGTCTGGGTTCTCTTTTTTGTTGGCTATGCTTCCTAGATTTGCCACTTCCAACCCACTGAAGCCTGCTCTCATTCCAGAGAAGAACGCCTGCAATAAGCAACAGTATGTATGATAGAAATGAACCTTATCTTATCTCTATTCTCCCCTTAAACGCAACGAAATTAGGAAAGTAAACATACAAATATATACAACAGTATACAGTAAAAATTGGTATCACAATAATATATCAATCCAAATCCAAATAATGAACAAAGACAAACCAACTGAAAAATATCATGTCATGTTCCAACATCTTTGTCGAGCAAACCTTGGTTACATGATTGGACCATATGGGATGGGGTTTAATCCCCCACTTGTCAATTTTCCCTTCCCTATCAAGCTCCCTCTGGGGGCATTGATATATTACCCAAAAAAGAAAAAGCAAACAAACTTATGATTTGCTAAAAGTACAGATGAACATTCCAATATTAATAGGAAGAATAGAGAAAACCAATATAGAACTTGCCAGGGTTTACAAATTCGGGATTGGCGCCTGGGGTAGAAGTTCCACCGCTATGATAGAGAATTTGATTTAACGTACTGACAGACGAGATACTTCTCTGAGATTGAATGTTGCTGTTATCCAGATCACAAGTGCTTGAACTCCAGAAATCATCTGATATGTGTGGTTTTCTTACTGTCTGCCCCTGAATTCTTAGTCCCTTTGCTGGCTCATCCACGGCAATAATTGGTGTGGGTTTCATACAGCATCCAAAACAACCACTGTTCTGTATAAAACAAGTTAAATAACAGAAAAATAAAGGCTAATGTAAAGTCAACAAGTGCATGTTGCCCTTACTGTGATTTTTATTTCTTTTTTCAGATTTATTTCCTTAGAAAGCACTACTATAAAAAGCATTATTAGAAAGAAATAACATTCTTTTAAAAAATATTATATTGCTACCTAGGAGAAGCACCAATTTCTTGCTTCTCCTTAATAGCAAATTTCCCACGTTTTTTGTGTATTTAAAAGAAATTAATGCCTTGGTCCAATAGGCTAACACCTCAAAAAATTTAAAATTCTTTTTCCCCCACACAAAAAGTAGTTTTTATTGATTTCCCAGCACAGCCAAACACTCTAAATCAGGGAGAAAGTTTTGCACAATATTGATGATTGTGTAACAACAGCATTGCAACACATAGACATCAATGCCTTTCTTTGCTCCATCTACAACAGTTGAAAGTTGAAACATACTGATTATACAAGGCCACAATGTTTCATCTTTGCCATCTTAGTAGTATATTAAGGTTGGCTCTTTGCTATGTTTTTCAAGACAACTAGTGATTAATGTATGTGATGTACAATACAGAAATTAGCTCATTTTAAGAAGCTTCAATCAGGAACTTTTTGTGTATATGCTAATGAAGGCTTTCTCTTTTAAAATATTTTGATTAAGTAAACCTCAATCTTGATACATACTTTGAGTTATTCCATTAAAATTCCACTTACAGCTCTCTAGCAGACTCTAATAGTCAATACTGCATGGCTAGAATAATTAAATATACAAGGACTAAGGAGTGCTGTAGGTAGAAATCCACTCTTCTATTGTAAGTTGTTAGCATATCAGTCAACAGTCATGCACTAATCATTCAAACTCCTCTATCAACTGTATGTCGCAGTCTGATATTGAGAACGTCAACAAGGAAAACAATTTTCTCTTCTTCCATACCACATTTAACCATTAATGGAGAAATAAAACAATTGTATTGGCAAACCACACGATCAAATAGCCATGACCCATGACAGAGCGAACGCCTTACAGCAGACACCAACAAGGATGAAAACAACCACGGCCAGTGTCAAATTACTACACTAATTGCATTGCTTTGAGAAGTGAACACTAAACACCTAACTTTACTTCTCAAGACGACAACTTTAATCCCAAATCCCAATCCTCGAAGCCCTTTCAGTGAACAATTGAAAGGTGAAGGCGAATCAACCCCCAATTGTCAATTGACAGCAACCACTATTTATCCAAAGTATTGCTTGCACAAGAGAGACCATAATGCCCATAACGGAAAGCCATTCATTGAATTCAATTAAAGCAAGCAAATTGATTGCACTTATGTATCTAAGAATAAAAAAAGAAACAATATTGGGAATGGAGGGTCTCACCCCATACAAGCGAAAAGGTCAGTGATCCAAGCAGTAATCATCACCATCTCCACCACCACATAGAATTTTGGAGCTGCAAGGAGAACACAGGAACAGGAACAAGGGAAGTTTCGTTTCGCAGATAAAGAGAGTAGAAATAGAAATAAAAACAGATAAATGAATGAACAGGTTTTTGGGGTTGGTTACCTTTTTTATTTTTATCGTGTCTGCTGCACTACTGTCGCTGTCTGTCGTTTAACGGACGCTTAACTCAACACACCACTTGACTCGCTTCTTTTTTCCTTCTTTATTCGACCGTCGTTTATGACAATACGCGACTAAGGTAAGCTTTTGATTTTGCTACTCGCATAATATAAGATGAAGTGAACATAACCTAATGCCACTCATAAATACCAATTATTAGTGTTCCTGTATCATATTGCCACCTGGCACATTCATTTAATACTCTTTCTCAGTCTAACTCATTCAACGTAACAACATTACACACTTAAGGCATCAAAGTAAGGGTTCGACTTTGTTTTCAGCAATTATTTTATTTTTTCTAACCAAATGAATTTTATCATTATTTGTATATTTTTATTTATCTTTAAACACTTACAATTTTAAAAGTTTTCTTCTTTTTTTTTTTTACTTTCTTTAAAATATCATTTTGAGTACTCCTAGAATAATTTTTATTTATTTTTACTCTTATAAATTATAAAAATTTTATTTTAGTACTTCTATAGAAGAATTAAAAAATATACTACTATTTTGTTAAATATCTTGATTAAAAATAGAAAATAAACTACAAATATATATAATACTTTTAAGATGAAAAGCATATTTAAGCTTTTTTAAAATTAAATGTTTTCAATTTTCAAAAATTGTATCATTAAAGAAGAACTTCACAAAATGAGTTTTTTTTTTCTTTTCAAAAACACAATTAGTATTTGAACATTTGGAAAATAATTGAAATGCAAATTGATGCATATCCAAAATCAAAGGGGCTCAAAAACTTGGAGATGGAAAGAGACAAAAATGAGATGCCTCTTCTCATTCATTCATCTCACAAGCTAATTAATGAGCTATCTCAAATCAAAACGATCTGCTCTGTTTTATTTAACTGTGTTGTTTCCTCATCTTTTATCCTCTGTTTAGATATTGAAAATAATAGAGAAATTAAAATCTGGGCCCTTCTTTTTAATATTTCCAATTTTGTTAAATTGATTCTCTTATCTCTTTTTTTTTGTTTAAAAATTATTTTCTAAAAAAATTTAACGCTACACGGAATATTAAGTTTTATAAATTATTTTCATAACAAATGTTTTAAAAATCAATAAAAAGAAACAGATGGAAGAGTTCTCTTATTATCTTCTTCTGGTTTCTTCAAGTCCTTTATTTCAGTGTTCATAAATAATAAACTTTTAAAAAACAAAAACGTGTTTAATGGGAAATATTTTCAAATATATTCAGAAAAGAAACAAATTTCAAAAAATAGAAAATTATTCTTAAAAAATACTAAACAAATAAGGAGAATTTTTTTAAAAAAAAATCTTTATTAGAAATAGTAGATAAAATAAGTGAAAAGAAATACAAAATGTCGGTAAAGATAATTATACCCCTAGATTAATTGATAACAAAAAAATATATAAAGAATGGGTCAGGAACAGAAGTCAACGCATGTGTTACAATTCTGAAATCCCTTCACTATTAGTGATGAAGTGGTGCTAAGGTTCAGGTTGTTTGGTGAACACTGAACAGTGTTGAGAAATAGAAAAAGAAGAAAAATAAGGTTATGTCTGAAACTATGATACGAATCTGTTGGTGGAGACAGGGAGACAGCTCACTGGTAAAGAAATGGAAGAATATGTCTCAATGATTGTTGCTAAACAAATGGGGAAATGAGACTCAAGTTATTTTGTGGCCAGGTTTCCTTGCTTGCTCAGAAATGGGGAATCATAGTTGTTGATTTTCAGAAGAATAATTTTTTTCACAACAAAACAGCTCTCAACCGTATATCAATTGACACATGTGAGCGACAGACTTTATTTGTATAAATGTTAAGACCAATTCAACTTATTTCTTTCTTATCAGTAGTTAGTCATCAACCAAACACAACAGTGGAACACTTTTTTTCGCCCTTATTTACTTTCTCTATCTATTTCTTCACTTTTCAAATCATTTCGACCAAATTTAGTTTTTACCTTCAAGTATTGCCCCGATGCAAACTTCTCTTGAATACTTCACATTCACAACCACTGCAGTTCATTTTACCTTTCTTTATTAAAATTAAGTGAAAGTTGAAAAGTTGGTTAATAGTTGAAAATTAAAAACTAAAAATTTAACCTATTAAATTAAAGTATTTGATAAAATTAATTATTAAAATAATTGAAAAATTATAAAAAGACAGAAAATAATAAAATTATAATTTATTTAAAAAAAAGATAACATAAAAATGAATAAATATTTTAAAGATAAAAGTTAAAAAAAATATAAAATACTGTAAATTAGTAGTTAATGTTTTAAAAAGTAACATTTCAAAAAAGTTAGAAACTAGTGAAAAATTACTAAAAGAAATTATTTATCAAACAAATAAATAAATTTTTCAATTAAGTAAAATATCTTGTTTAACTTAGTCTTGAATTTTTATCCACAATAATACATGAACATTTCAACAGCATACACCCATTTAATATTCTTCATTTTTATTCTATTTCTCTACATTATATTGCCTATTACATTATCTCCCTCCCTCTTCTATGTGTTTTTCTCTCATGATGTTGATTAGCTTTTCCTTTTAGCTTTTCTCAAAACATTAAATTGAGCTTAATCATTAAAGCTTAAGTGGAAATATATAGTAATCAATTGCGACCCGTCTGTAATCCTGGTTTGAAACATTTATACTAATTGATTAATCGAACAGAGATTAATAATTAACACGTTTAAATGAAAATATATCATTTCGTGAAAACTTTGAACGGGAATGAATGGGTCAGGTAAATAAAAACATAAATAGTTTTATTGGGGGCAGACGGGCAACTCAATTAGTAAGAAAAGATGAGTTGGCGAATTTAATATCTTGGAGTGGTAGATCTTAAATTGAGATCTTAAATTATTTTTTAGTGGATCACATAAAATTAAAGACATCTCAAGTTCTCTCTAATTTTTTCCTTTAATGGTAAATCTCATTTGGAGATCTTAGATAGAGAAAAAGCGAAAAAAGATTTTTTTTTTTTTTAACAATGTGCAAATTTTGAGAGATCTTGTACAATAATTCATTCTTCATGTTGGATCTCTCCACTTCCTTTATTGAGAGATCTAATGAAGATCTCAAAATTTTTATTTAAGATGTAGTATTAAAGACTCTTAACAGTGTGGTTTATTTCTTTTTCATTTTTTTTTACTTTTTTTTTTTTTTTTTT
>PYAF01003789.1:815678-826139 GCA_007407185.1 Glycine tomentella
ATGACTCTCATGTCAAAAGTTCATTCATTACCGCTGACACTAATAAAAATGATCCGTTTTAAAATGCAATTAGGTTCGGCCACAGGCCCAACGGAACTCTACGCCCGTATATTCACAGCATATAGGGATTCCCGTACTATTTTATTGGGGTACATTGGATTCCCTAATTTTTTTGAACATGCTAAAATAATCAATACACCGATGTACCATTAAAAAGAATTAATACACCAGCCAATAATTAAATAATTTGACTAGATTGTAAATTAAAATTATGGCCACTAACCAAAAGTACTTCAGTAATTTTGAACACATGCCAAATAAATACACACAAAGGATGAGTTTATTTAAACTTAATAAAGCAACTTTAAAATCAGTTTAAACAAACATATCAAAAAATATAAATTTACTTATTTATTAAAATAAGTATTTTTTTTAAAAAATAAACTTAAACAAACTCAACCAAAAACAAGTATCTTGACATTAAAATTTTCTTATATATTTTTTCAGTCTTGAGTCTTGAGGGTTATGTTCTCTACTCATATGTATACATAGTTTTTATTTATTTAAATTAATATATTAAATTAAATGTTCAACTATGAGATGAACTAGATAGTAGTATTAAGCTGTACAAACCTGCACTCACCACCTCTATATGTTTTCAAAATACCTACATTAAGATCTACTAATTTAACAGGTCAGACCCTCTTTATCATGAATGGTTTTTTACACATACTTCTATTAAATCTAAATTTAATTATCATCCTTTGTTTGAAATTATAGCAGGTGATATGCACAATTGTATAGACGGTTGGAGGTTTCTTCCTCGAAGGACAAATTCGCCTCCACCTTGGTCCATTGACTCCTGTAGTAAAAGATGCCACATAAATTGAAAAACACTTCCAAATTTTTAACTTGGAATTTTAAAAAAGAATAAAAATAATAAAGACTTCAAGTAATATATACCAGTAGATATGAGATTCAGATTTTTTTTAAAAGAAAAATATTAATATTAAAGTTAATAAGATCCTTCTTTCAATTCACTTTTAATTAAAAAGTATCATTTTATTCTATTTAAGTTTTCAGAAATTTTTAGAGATATTTTATAATTAAAATATTATATAAATTGTTGCAGTTGAAAAGAAGTGAACATATCAAGAATCAATTTTCCGCCCAGGACCAGGATCACAAGCTGATCAAATCATAGCAGCGTATTAGCATCAATAAAATAATAGCACCAATATCTGATATACATCTTCTCCAATGTTATTAAAAATTAATCGGATACTGATGTCAAATCATGCGTTTCACCAAAGTTAAATTGACGTCAAACTAGCAATGATTAAGTATATATTTATTAATTAACATAAGATTATAAAAAATAAATAAAACATAAACCTTCATTAATTTTTAAAATTTAAAAATCAATCTAGAATAAAGTTTAAAAAAATTATATAAAATGGTTCAAACCGATTTTCTAGAACCAATTTTTACCCAGTTTTTAACCAATTTTCTGCTCTACAGTTTATTTAGATTGAATCAGCGACTTAACCGGTTTCTATTTCAATCGGACAATCTAGCCCAGTCCAATCTAATTTTGATGTCTACTTTTAGTCACTGTTTGTAGCTCCAACCAAGCCTCCAATCCATATCTACCATGATAAATAATTATGATCATTATGACTAACTGAAATGCGCCGGAGTGATGTACTTAGTGGCAAAAGCTGCTAATATAGTTATATAAAAAGAAATTATTAGCATAACTATCAAATTTGACATTTTACAAAAAATAGGGTTAAAATGATAATTGACATTTCCTTCTTCTTTTTTTTGAATAGTATTTTCAGAAAAGTGAAATTTTCTAATTACAACCTCTTTTTAATAAGTGCACTCCAATATTTTTAAATTAAAAATTACTAATTGACACACCTTTTTGATAAATGCACTACAATATCTCCAAATTAAAACTTGTTAATTGCAATCCCCTTTTGATAAGTAAGTTAATATTTCATTTTAAATTTTAAATACTTATTATATCATTCTTTCATCCCTCTCACATGTTATTTTTTTAATGCATAGGCAATGGTATTATATGTGTACACAAGTATCGTAATAGTTAGTTACAATTATTTTAATTTTTCCTTCTAAAAAGACTCTAAATCACTGATAATATAGTAATTTCTCTCTTATTTACTTGACAATTTTCTAGAAACTTGCTAAGTATAGTTATTTTCTTTCATTTTATGTTATGATTTTCACGATCTCCTAATTTGGATCCTTTATATTTCTTAATACTGTTAGTTCTCATCTCAATTAACTGAGTCTAATTTAAGGTCTGATTTCAATAAATGTGTATTATCATAATAAGAAAAAATTATTATTGAATTTCAATTCTTTCTTTCTCTTATTTTTGTTACACTTTCATTTTGTCATTAATAGATTATGCTAGCTAGATCTTGCAATTTTTTAAATATCTTTTCCAGTCTAGATGGTATGTTGTCTTAATTATCTTTTTAAGAGTTATGTGTGTTTAAATATATTCCTTATCTTCTTCTCTCTTTTCTCAACTCTGGAACATTATTTTTCTCTGATGTTCTTTGTCTTCTCATCATTGTTCACTCTTTTCTTACCTTATTCATTCACTCAATTTATTTTCTTTCTTCTAAAAATAAATCAGTGAAATATATTTTTACTTCTTCGTTAACGATTAAACAACTCTAGCTGAAGATGTCTTCGCCAGCCACACTGTGACTACAACTTCCTCATAATTATTCCATAATTTATAGTGATCTATAGCAACAAAGATGAATAATTTTCTTAATTTCTATTTTCTTGGTTGATTTTCCTTTGGCCTAATTACTTTCTTTGTTTTTTCTCCTTCATCAAAATTTCTCTAATATTGTGAATATAGACTAAATTTATTAAAAATATTTATTTGATATGACCTATGGGTTAAAGTATTTTGTGAAAAAAGATACTAAATGGATCTTTATAAGAATATATGAGAATTGGACAATTTTTAAATATTTATTTGATTTTGTTCTAGCCTGATTTATTGGTTGCAAATTATGTATTTGATCAAATGTCAAAATGATATTTTTGGGTATGTTTTCTTATTTCTCATTTTTATTTTAAATTTATGACACTTTTAAAACTACTTTTTACATTAGAACTTTTCAGTTGATTCCGTCGATTTGATATTATATTATAGAGTAGGTATTTTTCACATACAATCTTTGGTTGTTTCTTATCTTTTGTTAATAGTACTCCTATTTTTAATCAATAGTTCAATTATATTTGTTTAAAAAAGTAAATAAAAACTAATGTTTATTACAGAAATTTAAGTGAATGGGTAAAGGATCAATGAAATGTTCAGTTGTGAAATTTGATATAAGGCCTCTATAAAAATTAGCATTGACACAAACAGAAATGAATAAAAGTAATTCAGTTGATGATTGAGTAGAAGATGAAAGTTCAAAGTGGAAAAAAGATGCATGACAAAATGGAGAGAAATGAAGATATTACTTGGATAAATTGAAAAAAAAGACCTAAAAAAGTGAGAAGTTTACTAACATAGCATTAATTTTATATAAAGTTTTCAATTGTTTTCTTTAATTTAAGTTCATAACTAAAAGTTGCTTAGTACATATTACAATTCTTACTTACATTGAAAATTAGTATTTTTGTTCCAAGCTAATATTTTCATTTTTTCTATCCATTTTATATTTTTATCTTACGGTGATTACATGAATTAAAATTCTAACAGGTTCTCAATCAACCATGCATTAGTCATGTTCCACTCAAATTATTTAAGTTTTCAATCTTTTTGAAATTGTTGTAACCCATAAGTTGCATTTATAGATAATATTATATTTCTAGGTTAGAATTTTGTAAGATATTAACAAAATTGTTAAGAAGTACTATATTTCAATTGTTAAATAAATGCTAACAAACACAATCGAAGATAAAAGATACACACAAATAAGTGCTAAAATTTTCATTCGTGTATTTACTTATAATTATCATATCTTTATATTATATACAACAAACATAATTTCTTATTCTTATTATAAATTCATCATTTTCTTCATTTTTAAAATATTTATATGTTTACTTATTATAAAAATAGTTTTCCAATTGGAAAAGGAGCAAAGTGCATCAAATCGATACATCCCATGCAAACGCAGGATTACCGACTAGTATATAGATATAATAGATGATAATACGTTGCAAAATATTCTCATCTTTGGCTCGAGTGACTTGCGCTACCGATTGTGCTCCGCTGATTCACTTAACAGTGAACACCAAATACGCTACGAGGTAACAATCTGTTGACCATATTTTTAACGGAGAAACAAAATCCCCTAGTGATGTAAATCAAATATCGCGCAAAAATAAAATAAGTTTTAAAAAACTTCAGCAACCAATACAAAGAAAGGCGAGAGCAAGATGGAGGCCTTAATCCATAACCGTTGATTATCAATCTCTTCACACTTATTACTTGTAATATTCAAGGTTACTAATTATTTTTGCTACTTCATAGACAGAATAGAGGCCAATCCCACCCTCCATCCATAAAACATAGACAAGCTGTGCCTTTGAGGGGTAGTAGAAATCAGACCTGGTCGCGCAATTTGAGCAGGCTTTATCACCATCTTCCAGCTACTTGTCGAGGACCTGAAATGATTTCAAAGTTCAGCCACTCAAGTTGCCAGAAATCAATAGGTATTATATTAAGATTATAAGATCACAGGAAACATAATAGAGTAGAGCAGCGTTTGGATATTCTCAAGTTAATAATAGCATATCAAACTAAATTAGTCATCTCTATGACAGAATGAAAATGAGCAAAGTAGAAGAAAATTCATGCAGATCAACGATAGAATTTGCCCCAGTGTATTTCCATGGCAAATGGAATTTGGAGAACAGAAGAAATGCTGGCAACACTCTTCTATGTTGAAAATAGTCTATGCACTAACCATGTAAAAGAATTTCACATAGTCATTCAATCACAAATTATCATGTATGATGAGTTTGTTGACTGTTACAATAACTATCTTAAAAGTAATATCATAACTTCTGATTGGTTGATCGTATAAATTTTTTTACACCAACAATAAATAGAAATTAAACTTCTCTACTATTGGGTAAATAGCAAGTGCTCACTAGTAAATAGAGTGCAAATCCAGGTTAATTAGTGGGACCAACATAACATGTAATTCCCTCAATAACAAACACCATATTGAATATAGGGTTAAGAAGAGTGTCTTGTTACTTGTTGATACTCCTCTTGCAAGAAAACTAAGATTGAGTTAGAATACGATATCCCTAAAAACAATAGTTAGTGTTGGTTCAACAATTTCTCCACACCATATGGCAATTCAGAACCAGGAAAAAGAAAAATACATACACTGGTTGAGATGGGCCTTCACTTGCAAATGTTGCCATGCCCTGTCGTTGCTTGTGTTTAGGGTTCCCAGAGCAAATCACATAGATTCGTCCCCGGCGCTTAACTATCTGACAAAATTCACACATCTTCTTCACAGATGACCGCACCTTCATGGCTTCTGAGTTCTGAAGAAGGGAAAAACCAACAACAAGCTATGATTAACATTCAGGAACACACTGCACTAGACCTTGAAAGGGTTACAGAAACATAACATTCCACAACCAGCACATGAAAATCTAGCAATTGAATTAAGTACATAGCTAGCAATTCATACAAACATCCTAGTCATGTTGGTTCCAATATAATTGTGCAGAAACAGTGGCAGCAAACCTAATTATGAGGTGTTTCTAAAAGAAATCCCTAATCGATATATAATGCGAGGTTTAGCAAATTAAAATCATTAATCTTCTTCTAGTGAGATGTATAAGTAACAAAACAAAATTATCTAAGAATCGAAAATAATGAAAGAAAGAAAAAGGATACTTGGGGCACAAAATAGTAGAAATAAAATTAAAAATTAAAACATGGGAAAAAGACGAACCTGTTAGTGTGTGAGAGGTAAAGAGCGATGGTATAGGGCAAATGAAAGAACTATGACAAGATTCCAGAAGCGATGGATAGGAGAAGCAGAAAGAAAGGTTTTGCGGGCAACAAAGGCAAGTGGGTTTTTCGGCTTGGATCAGGCCCACTAGGAATGAGTGGATGTGTAAAGGTAATGGCCCATTCTTATCCTTTGGGTGTGCACATGTTTGTTGCCCCTCCCCTCGATGCTTCCTTGTTAACGTTGCAGGATCTTATAGCTGGGCCTTCAGCCCGTTCTCTTAGGCTTGTGTAGCCTTGGGCTTATACCCCTCCTTTAAAGCAAAAAATAAGGTACTGGCTCAGTGGCCTGTCAGTCAATCCTCCCTTAACAGACAGAAAAAAATTGTGGAATGGAGGAATAATTTTTATGAATGTTTCAAATTCAATTATAAATAAATTAGTTTCCAATCATCACAATATTTTTATTAATAAATATAAGTTTTGACATGGCTTATACTCAATTGACACTAAGGGTGTTTTGATTGTGAAATTAGAATTGAAATTTTTATTCTAATTCTATCAATATCTAAGTTGGTTAAAATTATAATTTTTATGTTAAGGCTGTAATTCTTAAGTTGGTACATAGAACTAGAGTTTAGAATTATAATTCTATTTTAAATTTCATTTATATTCTGATATCACTACTTAAGAGTTATCATGAGTTGAAATTTTGTTAGGGTTTATTTTAAAAAAATTAGTTAAGAGGTAGTGTGAGAGTGATGGCAATAATGATTGGTGATGATAATGATGATAACAAATATTATATAAATTTCAATTTTAATTTCAATTTCGAGCTCCAATTTTATTATGCAAATCGAGCACCTTACAGACACATAATTTTAAGTCCTTGATATTTTATTTTGAAGGAGAAATAAGACATTTAATTATTTTTTAATTTTTTATGCACATACTAAATTTAACTTGACAAACAGGACGTTAAAATAAATTACAACTTCTTTTTATCAAAAGTACTTTATTTTGGTTTTTTTAATTAATAAACAGGTAACACAATTAACTTATGGCTTTTTTTTTCCCTCTCAATGAGAATATCAAATATATCCAAACACAGCATTAACAGAAATAAATAAAAGAAAAGCAACCTAAACAAGCATCAAATCAGCTAAAGTTAACTAGAAATAATGAGGCAGCAAGTAGGAGAGTAATGCAAGACAAACTAAAAACATAAACGGGCAGAATTCAACTTGAATTTGTCAAAACTTTATATCAAACTAGTGAAATCACCTATCTTGATATGAAAGTAGTTAATGTTAAGCAACATTAACTTTTTTTACAAGATATCTGGAAAAAAAAAAAAAATAAATCTAATGCGAGCTGTGGCAATACTATTGGAACACTTATGGATTGTGGACGGTGGACCATAGCAAGCAAAGCAAAATTCAACATGTTTAATAGCCACTGCTCGCATGCTCGGTACAATCAATAGCTCTAACAGCCTATGATTTTGGAACAACGCATTGAACTCATAAAGGTGCGATTGACTATAGTAAGTTACATTCAACTGAACAAGCTTATGTAATTGAAGTGAGTATATATATATTTTTTTTACAAATTTCTAACTTCAGTTCAAACATACATTACAAATGACCCAGAATCACAAAGAGGTGGTGATCTAGTCCTTATTTGTTATTTCTTTTTTTACCAAAATTTGTTATTCTCTTTACTTTTTGAATTATAAAATTATTTTAATTTAAAATTAATTACACTTTTTTTTATATGAAATCAGTGTATTCTTTATTATTTATATATAACAATTTTGTTTGAACAGGATAAGACAGACAATTTTTTTTTATTATTGAATACAACTATATATCTAAAATTTAAATTATATATTGATATATAAACAACATATTAACTGATGTCATTATAGTAAAAGTATTCCAATTATTTTTAAGGTTGGATCTCACGTCGCCCTTGTTTATCATTCAGGACATGTTTGTATTTCCATTACGTTCAGTTGAAACTTTTGATCGAATGACTGACTATTTGAGGCCCCTCAAGCATTAAAACAAACACCCACTGGTATGATAAAAAAACTTTCTGCTTAAGTTGCATAGTAAGGGAGTTTGGCACTGTCAGTCACCCACCTCTCAACCTTAAACGTCATTTTTGAGGTTGCTTTTAACATAATATAACAAATTAGTGACTCTTAATTCAGCGAAATCAACCTGTTTAATAGATAATACAACCGTAACAATCATAGATAAAAGAGGTAAGATGGGCAAACATTATTGGCGGGGCATTGTTTACTATATATAAAAAGAATGAATGGTTGAAAGCTTACATAGAATAGGCAAAAAGCATTGGATGTTTTCTTCAACAGATGGAGAAGCACGCACACATAGTATGGCCCACATGGAAAGCACCCTATGTTTCCGAGAAACTTCCTTTATTTTTCAACAAAAATAAAATACATAAAGTTGATGAAGTCACAGGGAAAATGAATCTAATATTCATCGGTGAGATTTGCATATGTCACAGTGCTTTGTGGCTGCCATTGTGAATGGATGTGTGTGTGTGTCACGCTCCACCTAAATTAGTTTTTGCCAATTTAGCTTTGATCAACGGTCACTCAAAACTCCCCACATCACCAACCATCCAGAAGATTGCAGCCATTTAAGAGTCTCAAAAGCTAAATGGTCACCACGACCACCAATGATTTGAGTAATAATACATTAGATTATTAGGTGCACCTCACTCACGTCTTGCATAAAAAAATATATATATATTTTGGAGGGATCACTTGGAAGTTGTAAGTCTAGTTGTCAAATTATAGCAGCCTAATGAAGACCAAACATATGCTTCCAAGTTCCTAGGACTATAGTAACTACACTCAAGGGATACATTATACATGGAGTTGAATTTTTTGTATTATTGATTTACTCAGAAGGCCCCCATCCATCAATTGCATTTTGTGGATTATAAACGCTTGCCTCATTAGAATGATTAGATAAGGAATCACGGACAGGTAGAATGTCAATTCACATTATAACTCATGTTGATTGAGAGTAACTTTTTTTTTGTCAAAAATGTGCGACTGAGATAAAATTTGAGAACAAAAAGTGGGAACAAAGCATATCCTTGCCGATCAATACTCATATCCATTAACTTAAGATTTCACGGTTGGCCATTCATCATCAACTTTTTCTTTTAGAAGTATATGTAATGGATAATGGATAATTTATTTTTCTCTTATCTGTTTTCTAAAATCAAATAAATCTACAAAGCAGTTGAGAGAATTCCACAATTGCAGGGATTTCCCCTACATTAACCATTGTCTAATCAAGATGGCCCTGCCAAAGGAAAAAAATAAGAGTATATTAATCCAACGCTGAAGACTCTTCCTGGCTCTGGAAAGCCAAATTTAATTTTAAAATACTTTATATTCACAAATCACATGGTTCTGTTGCCTTCTATATTTCAAACTGGATGATTGCCGCACTGTCATGCTGCACACTAGCTAGTATAATTTTTATGACATACTATAATTCATAATTTTGTTCTTCACAAAAAGTTTGTCCCAAATTTTGTTGCTACTAAACATTAATTGGGTCCCAAATTTAGTAGAAACAGACAAACTAAACTCTTATTAATCATCACTTTAACAAATATAGAATCCAATTGGCACATCTTTTAATGGTAATTAATTAGTGTATCACTTGTTTAGGACTTCATCCTAGCCAGCATTCCCCTTTATGCAGAGACATTTACAAGAAAATCCAATTACATGGTTTTTTTCTTTTCGCATTTCCCACCTAAAAGAATTTACCTTTCTCTTGTTTCTCCCTTGGGGTGAAATATGATTGGTTCAAGTTGCAACCAGTACCACGAGAACTTCACATGGGGGTTGTCCAATGATAACCGAAGCATGTTGGAGTGACGAGAGGGGATGCTGATATGGTGGTACCATTCCAATTTCTCTTGTTTCTCATTGGTTCGGATGATTAGTCAAACACTACTGAATACGTCTTTGTTGGGCAACCGACCCTTGGGTATTTTGGAACATGCAACTACTTTCACGCCAACAGCACCTGCTAAAATAAACAATAATGACATAAGATACAAAAAAAGAGTCAGAAAATATGGGGGACGCACATATAGGTTACCAGCCCCACACACTGCTAACTTGTAAATTTGCTTTCATGCAGGGCTAGGAAGAATGGGACAAAGGAGCTGATTTAAAGATTCTGTTTCACAATGAATACAACCCATGTAACCTAACCAATTTTTCAGTTGCCCATGTTGCTCTTTGGAGCCCTTCAGCTTTTGCTTGTCTCCAACTCCTAATTGGTGTCTTAAGATGGTCTTCAAAATTGCTTAGGATAAAAATAGTAAAATCGGAGCTTCAAAATTGACCGACCAAATTTGTGTCTCATCTCAGATTTTTTTTTCGGGGGGGGGGGGGGGGGGGGGGG
>PYAF01003789.1:826239-838551 GCA_007407185.1 Glycine tomentella
AAAGATACACTGGAATGCATGTTAACGAATTGAAACGATAAGACAAGCACACCCTAGGTCAATGTCACTTCTTCTTTTAATTATCGATCGTGTTGGCTTCATGCTTGTTAAGAAAGGTAACTTTTTTTTTGGTCCTATATGACAATTTTCACATTACAATTACATAATTTAGAAGGCATAAATATCATGACGAAGAAAAAACACAACACGCTGTAAAATTATCCCACACGCGGCAGATATACGCGGGAAAAAAAAGAAAGTTACAAGCAATGGCATCCATGTCAGGATAATAGGATCCAACCAAAATCTCCCCCAATGAATACATACAGTGCAGTTCTTTCTTTACCTTCAAAGTTAACACCAAGCAATAGTTCTCTTCTCTGACTACACATGATAAAGACAAAAAATCAACCTTCAAAAAATCTGAACTATTATAATTGGAATTAAAAAAAAAAAAAAAGACAACTGTATGATTTCTCTCCTTCAAGAACTACTTGTATTTACATGTCAGAAATGACAATACAAGAACAAATTGCAGAAAATGGATGGGTTGAAGTACAGATATGGAGAGGGGGCAGAAGATTATCCTATCCTAAAAATATAAACAAAATCCTTTTCACGATTCACAAGACACTACACTACATACACCCTGTGTCCAACAAGTTATCTCATCGAAGAGAGCAACCACTGCACTGCAACAACTAATATCAGCCTTTGTGGTGGACCCATCCTCTAGATCTGCTTCTAAATTCTTAATTTATTATTACTAATTGTTGTAAAAATAAGAGAAAAGAAAGAAGCATAATCGGAGAATAGTCACAGAAAACCAAAATCAACAAGAGTAGGCCAAACGTTGGGCCACACGGCCCCTAAGAATTCCGTTATACAAAGCTACCCTGTTAGCAGGCATTACTCCTTCGATTTTCGCTTCTTCTTCTTCTTCCCCGTTGTTGTTGTTATGATAACTCTTCAGAACCTTCGATCGTGAGTTTCGCTTCCTGAACTCTTCTCCGTCTCTGCACGACTCCACCACGTCCTCCGCAAAGTGTACTCTTTTCTTCTTCTTCTTGCTCTTCTTCCCAACTACACAAGATTCCCACAACACAATCGTGTCAGCAAAAGAAACAGTACTGTAAAGAGACCATTTTTTCTTGTGTGAATGTGTGTGCGTGAAGAAACAGGGGAAAGCGGGACCCACCATTGGATATGCAAGAACGCAGAACCGGAGAAGGAGAAGGAGAAGGAGGGATTTGGTGGGGGACGGAGAATTGGGGTGGTGGGAAAGACTTCTGGAGACGGAAGCCGAGGAGGATCACCGTGCCGGAGACGGCTACGGCGGTCGCAACCGCCACCCCTTGCGCGCTTATCACTGAGCACATGGCGGTGATTTCGATGATGAAAGAAACAGAGAAAAGAAAGAGAGGTTTTCGGTTTTGACGGGTTTGTGGACGACACAACACAAGTGGATAGTGAGGGCAGTTTTATTCTCTTTGCGGATGAGCAATTTTATATAGTAATGGATCAAATGTGAGCAGCAGCTGCTACCGATAATAAATACGACTATAATAGTATAATATTGTTATTATATTTCAAATAGAATTGAAATGGAACATCGTTTTATTTCCGTATATATTCAAATTCTTCTCTCAAAACGTGAGTCGCTAATAAATTTATCTAAAAAAATAATTTAAATTTAATATTTAAATATATAAAAAATATGATAAATTAGTCCACATTCAAATATTACTTTTATATTTTTATTTTTAAAAAAATAATTTATCACTATGTCACTTTTAAATTTGATTATTTATTCTTCTATTTACAGTGATAATGTATTAAATAAACAAAGCAAAACGCCAATGCAAGTAGGACTTCTTTAACGGAATGGCTTGCAGCTTTTATATTTTTACCGTGACGTATTGATTGGAATTTATGTGTTGCGTGTCTACATTATTTTTCTTGTAAGGTGAAAAGATTGTAAAAATAATTATTTAAAGTTGATCTTAATTATAGATTGAGGTTGAGAAGTTATTTTAATATATCTATAACTAAGAGAATGTTTATGAATTATGATTTTTTATACATCTATATCTATTTTTTAATGTTTGAATGAATGTTGAATACTTAATGTTAATAACAAAAATTGGGTATAAAGAATGAAATTATATATCGTTGGTTGATTTAAAGAACATATTGGGTTCTTTTTTATATTTTGTTCATAATGAATTTTCCTTGTTATAAAACAAAACTCTAGCATATAATTAAAAAAAAGCTAAATTTATAATAATTATTTTCTTAAATTATTGTTAAAGAAAATATTGACTTGCATAATTAGCCTAACGTTTCTAATAAATAAACGAGTTAAATTTTAAGAATCATTCATTGAAATGGATATTAGGATGTCTTTTGCCCAGCAGTTGACGGCAATACCCAAAGGATATAGTGAGGATTTGAAGTGGATCTGAGTGAGTGGGAGAAGTGGAAGGAGATTCGGTGGCGCGTGCACTGTACACTTCAGTTAGAAATGGATAAGCTACATTCTAATTATTGACTGTTAGAATAGATTCGGTTCACATTGGATAACTTGACAGAGTTTGATTATTTAAGACATTAGTTCAAAATTGAATTTTAATTATAACTAGATGCTGCTGCATTTAACTCTGTATTTTATTTTTATAGCGTTAACTATTTAATATCCTAAACTATAAAATTAATTCAATTCATATTGTTCAGATTATTATAAACTTTAAAATTATAATTTATTTAGAATATTAATCTACATGTTCATTTTCGTTGAGCTGATTATTTCAATTTCTTAAATTAATATTATCGCTGATTCTGATTTTTATTATACCTTATAAGAAACAAATAATAGTGTAAAATACTTTACCATTTATTTCTTATAATAGGGACCGTAGATAATATTATATATATATATATAATTTATTCAACAAATAAATTTATCCATCTCAACTTTGAGTATTTTCAAGTGCTTACATGAAATTATTTACACATGGTTGATTAATAAAATTTATACAATAAAAAATTGTTTTGAGTATTGTAGAACTCAAGAAATTATGTTTTAAGTACTTACTTTAATAATCTTAATATTTAAGTAAAAAGTTTATAAAATATTTAAATTTATGTAAAAATATAAGGCTCATAAAGTTAAAATAAATAATTTATTTAAGCAATTAATCATCCTAGATGCTCTCATAAAATTAATACCGTATGATTTTGGGATCGATTTTCACCTTTAACCCCACCAACTCTTGAAGACTTGCGTAGCAAAGGAATATAATCTGTTTATAATTTCTACAACAGAAATATAAAGCCAAAATGAGAGTTGATATCCCAAATATATAAAATAAGGTTAGCGTCACTACCATCAATGTCATTATCCCATGAAGAAAAGAAACAATGAATAAAGAAGAAGAAAAAGAAATGGGAGGAAAAGCTCCATGTATATTGTAAACAGGTGGAGAATGTGGAAGAGGTATGCGACTTCTGGAATTAGTAGAATCCCGTTGAATAAACGGAGCCTTTGTCATCCATGACGCGTTTGTCAGGCCGGAGTTTAATGGTTATAAATTTCCTAAGTAGAGTCTAATCTCATTGGGCCCAAAATTTGTTTTTTGATCAAATGAATTATTTAATGGGTTTATAACAGTTTTAAATGAACAAAATTTATATATATTGTTGATTCTTAAATCAAAATCAGTATGTCGTTTTAATAGTTCCGATCAATGTTAATTATCAAGACAAAGATACAAAGATGAAGACAATGATTATTAAGATAAAATACTAAGTTTAATTTGAAAATTAATATACACTATATTTATAATATTATATTTAGTTTCTTTTTTAAGAAAAATTAGTTCAAAATATTAAAAAATCTATTTCAGTTTATTGAATAAGATATTTTTGATATTTTATTTTTATGAATAAAAAAATTAACTCAAGAATGCACTTTCCGCTTAGATCTCACCACGAATAGATGTCTATTAGTCCAAGAATTGGCCTCATGAAAAATTGAGCACATATATTTCACAACACTTGTTCGACGAAAAAAATTGGACAAAACACAGTTAGTAAAAAAACTGAAAAAATTAAAGTATAACAGGCAACATCTCCTATTATTTAAGGTCTGGTAAGTTTTTCTAAAAAATGTTCTAAAAATAAATTTTATATTAGTTAATTTTTAAAAATTTATCAATATAATTTTTATAAAAAATGAGATGACTATTTATTAATGAATTAATAAAAAATTTATTTTATTTTTTTCTTACTTTTTCTTTTAAAAATATTTTTACAGAAACTTACACCCAAACATTTTCTTTATCTTTACTTGTCTGCAAACAATGTCGGCAAACAATGCGATGTGATGTGCCATTATAAAGTTAGTTCAAAATTTTCTCCCATGTAGGACCTTAAAAAAATGTTAATGTGCACAGTCCTAACTTACGGATTTTGTTAGCTATTGAGAATAATTTGTAACTTGCAGATTTTGGAAGCATCAGTAACCAATTAACCATGTACAACTCAATGTTGTTTCCCACTAACAAAGAGCATATGCAATCATGTTTCTAAAATATCATATGACTATTCTCGAAAGTTGAATCTATATAATACTTGGTCTTTATATTTTGTGCCTTCTTTATTTAAGAAGACCTTCTAGAAAGTCTTCTTATTCTTCCAAACAATCAATAGAATCCATTTCTCCGAGACTACTCTCAAAAGCTTGGCTCGATTTCTTCTTCTAATTAAAGAGAATGAAAGCTAAAATAACTTAGACAAAACACTTAATATCACATGCCAGCTCATTTGAAGTTCTTTTAGATATTCATTTAGAAAGGTTTAGCATTGCCCAAATTTCGCCTTAAGAGAACATTTAAACCAAACTTTAGAATTCTCCACTGCACAGTTTACTATTAAAATCTTCATAATATATATATATATATATATATATATATATATATATAATTAGCTCTATTTCTGCTCATGAACTCTATCCTTAATATTTGCATTTTGCGATGCACGTTTCTAGTGCTAGGTATCGGTCACTCAGTACTTTCAGTTTTAAAACATTATAATTTGATGAGATTATACGCAAAAATTTCAAGCGTAATAAATCAAAGTGATAAATAATAATAAGATGTGTCAGGACTAATATCCTTGGCAACCTGGAAAAGGTATTCTACGTTGATATCATCATCAGGGTAGTGTTGTAAAAGTTTTAAATTGGTCACAAAATCACCACTTAGCAGTTTGCTTTTCACGCAAAATAGCATTGCGCAACAGATCCGAAGAAGCATATCCTGCAAAAGAAATTTAAGCCAGGTAACATATTATTAATCAAAATGATAAGTAAAACCACACTAATATTGTAAGCTAAGTATTAATTTTTTCCAGAAAGTTTGCCGAGGAGTTTGATTGAGAGAGAGATACCTGAACACCAAAAGGGTTACTTAGAAGTGTATCCCATCTTCTCAAGATAGACTCAAATTTTAACTCTTGCGTGAGTAGGAGTGTAATCCATCGGAATGCATAGAACTGTGGTTCAGCGGCATCAATTAAAATAGAATGGAACTGTACGAGCTGTTGAAGTAAAAACGTTTAAAGGTTCTACCTTTGTTCTCAATTCAAGATGACGCCATAATTGTTCATCATTTACTTTTAATAAATCTAACAAGCGAGAAAGAGTAGCAAGGATGCCACTTGAACTATTATCCAATTGTTGGCAGAAATGATCCGCTAAGTCACCCAAGATTCGAAGAAAACAAGAAAAACTATCTGCTTCTACATTTGCCGAATAGAAAGAAACAAAGCATAATTAAATAACAAATGAAAAAAAATAAAGTCCTTTATGTCCATTAACATTTATTTATGCGGATAATCTTCAAGAACAAAATTGTGATGGATGATACGAGAGGAAGACAATTGTAATACAGCAACATATAATTTTAAAATGGTCAAGTCTAATAACCCTGGTAAGTTATAGAATTTATGGTTGTTCAATGTAATGGATATTGGTCAACATAACGGAAGCTGAATCATGCTTGCTTAGTGCTGGTTCATGTTTAAAACATAAAGAAATTAAACATCCAAATTGTCTACAAGTAATATTGAAAGTAAGATATATAAACTCAAATTTAAATTTCCAAAACACAATTGACCTTCAACCATTAATTTTGGTTTACTGCCGAAATCAGGTGAATGTTCTACTTCATCATATACACCATGCATTTTACCTAGCCAAAGAAAAACAATGGGAACTTCCACAAATCACATAATAAACAGCTATGCGGGGAACATGCTTACAGCATTTTGCTTGTCAGGGTCAGTACTAAATACATAGTACATTGGTGCCAAGACTTCGTTCATGCCTTGCACATAACGAATCTCAGGATTTAACTAGGCATAAAGGAGAAGGATATTCTTCAACGCTTCCTATAGTCAAAGTATCGACAAAAACTTCAATAAGAGTCGAACCCCCTGTAGTCTATCACTCTACACTGTAAAGTGGAAACACAATTGATAGTTGTTTGATAAGTAGCTCAGCTAAAAACCAAAACTTACAAAAAATTAACAGAAAACTTGTAGAGATTTTTGGTGGTGCAGTTAGTTATTACCTTATTTTTGCAACTAATTGATGATTCCCCTGAGAAGAATGGCAAATATGTGTGCGCTGCAGATCTCGATCTATCTGTTCTACTATCTCTGTGTACTAGAAGATGGACAGACAATGGTAAGCATAAACTTCATTATCCTGAAGGGATTCTGGAGATATAGCCAGGTAAATGTTTGATATAAATATAACTGCTTACGTGAAAATGTACAAATCAGCAGTATATTACCAGATTCTGGAGAAGATCCGCTTCAGATTAGCATACTTTTGCCTGTTCTCTTTTAGTTGCTTGCCCCACAAGTCATGAGATGAAGATAAGTAACACAAGAGTAGCTGGTTGTGGAAATCATAGCAGGACAATCAGCTGCTTGTATGCAGACATAACTACAATCAAAGGATTTTATAATTTTCCAAATGGAACATAAATCTAATATCTTCATTACTAGAAGATGGCATGGAAATCATAAACATAGGATATATTATATTCATCACTATTGTAAGTTTTCTAAGCATTACGGTGTATTTTCTAATTCCAACATAGTGTGACATGATTGGTAGATAACCATGCCTCTTAAGCATGTGCTCAAAGGTTGGCTGATAGGACTCAGGAGATGTCAACTCCTTAAATGAATCTTTGAAGTATCTAGAATGATTTGTTTCTGGCTTTTGACCAGGGATACTTAGTGTTCACCCAAAAAAAAAAAAGTTACACTGTCTAATTCTCATATTAACATGGTGGAGTAAGTTATGAATAAATACCTTCCAAGCCGTTGCACGCAAACCTCCTCCATCAGGAATACCAGTGCTGGCAATTCTTAGCAACTTTTACAAATTTATCTCCCTTTGAGAAAGGTGATAACGAAAAGGGTAAAGGAATATAAAGGAACAATATAGGGAACGAATTAAAGGAAATCAAAATAAAACCATTTCAATTTTTCTTCTCCAATCATGACGACCAACCTCGTATTCCAGATCCGATCTTTTGTCCTCCTCAGAAATGGACTTCAACAACGAAACCGGAGGGACAGAATCTATGCTGACTCAAAATAAAACCATTCTTTTTTTTTTTTTTAGGTTTATTTATAGTATAACAAATATATCATAATAATAGGAAACAGAATAACAAACAAAATGCTAACAATCAATTTAAAGTTAAATAACTTGTATTCTTATCTAAAATAATAATATTTTAAATTTAAAAACTTTCTTTCAACACTCCCTTCAAGTTAATGGATGAATATTAGTCATGTCCAACTTGTCAATTACTTCTTCAAACATTTTTTCAGGAGTGTTTCGGTTATGTGAGGTAGAAAGAGAATTGAGATACGAGAATGGATTCAAAATAATTATATGTTCAAGTCAATAAACTTTAGGGGGCTGGTCTGTAAAGGATTCAGACCAGTGCAACTGACTTCACATCAATGACCTTCAAACAAAATATGGAGAATTGAGATACGGTAAGAGATTCAGAACAATTACATGTTAAGTCAATAGACTTCAAGGTTGGTCTGTGAAGGATTCAGAAGAATGCAACTGATTTCACATCAATGACCTTCAAATGAAATACGTGGAGAATTGAGAATATGAAGAAGAAAGACTCTTATGATAGCAAAAGATAATTTTGTTCATGGAGGATGTCATGACTCTCATTCATAAAGGGAACTAACTCCGATGTTAAAAATCAGATATACATAAATAACATAACTGCTTTCATTATTTTTCTTCTTCTTAATTGAGGTTTATTTACACAAGTAGATATAACAAATATCCCATAATAATAGAAAATAGAATAACAATTTTATCTTATTTAAATAGAATGCTAACAAGTTTAAAGTTAAACAATTTGTATTTCTACCTAAAATAATAATATTTTAAATTTAGAAATTTCCTTTCAACATATCAATCGAATTTTTGGCTTCTTGTCATCATCATCATCACTCTCTATGTGAAATCCTAACTCGCCAGGCTGAATCGGGTCGAGCTCCTCGTCGGACTCAAGTTTGAATTCGGAGTCTTGGATTCCATTGCCTTTTTCGTCGAATCCTGCGACCAAGCTGCCGAGCCGGTCGGGAAAGACTCTCCGAACCTTGTCCGGAGCGGGAAGCTTGAGCTTGCCTTTGAGCATAGCGGCTGAGTTATGACCGAGTTTACAGAGATGAATGGACCGAGTTGAAAGGGTGGGAAGTGTAACGTGGAAGGATGAGAGAGTAAGAGTTGTTTCAGCTTCTGCTTCTCCATGACCATGATTCGGATATCAAACTCGGAAGAAGAATGGTAGTAAATGTTTGAATGGCAGTTAGGCGCCACAACTTTTAGTTTTAGGCTTGTGAAATGGGCCTATTGAGAAATGTTCGGCCTAACTGGACCGGGCCCTTTTGGGCTTTGGAACCAGTTTGCATAATCCAGCTGTTCCGGCCGGATTTCAAATAGGTAATCTCAAATTTTCAGTACCCCTCCTTTTGTAGTCATCCATTGATTAAATATAGTTGTTGAATTAATTAAAAAATATAAAATGACTAAAAATAGTAAAATCATGATTTATTTAAAAATGGTAAGAAAAAAATTAATAAATATATTAAGGATAAAAATAAAAAATAATATTAAAAACAAAAAATTAGAAATTAACGTTTTAAAGAATGCTAACGTTTAAAAAAATATTATAAAATACTGTAAAATTATTAAAAAAAAGTTTGCTTATGGAACAATCAGATAAGTTTATTAACTAGTAAAAAAGTTAAAAGTTAACTGAAATATCTTACTAAACATAGGTTAAATATGATTTATTTAATGCATTATCAAATAGTTAAAAAAATTTTATACAAAAGTTTGTAAAAGCTGGACTTTTTTTTTTTCAACTTATAAAAGCTAGACTTAAACATCATACAATGTACGTGATTAGTTTTTTGTTTGTACATGTTTATGCCACTCATTATTTATAATTTAAAATTCTATTTCTAACATTCTTATTACTACTATTTCTAAACATATTAAACAGTCTTAAGTTGGTATACAAGAATGACTAGCCTACGAGTTTAGTTAGGGAATGGCTGAATGAGAATTTGGATGCTTTAATCCTCTCCAATATAAACGGGGTTGGTAGGAAGCAAATAGATAGTTCATTGAACTATTGATTAGCATGCGCAGTCAGTTATCTTAGTAAAAGGATTGAATATAAGACTAAACGAAGAGCACAAGGAATTTTTTACTGCGGAGACAATACAGATTTGTGGTATGTGTGTTATGAAAGGCAATTCGAAAATTTTGGTTAAAAAGAATAACACCAATATTATATTTTATAATACAAGAACAAGAATTTTATCTTATAATTTGGTAAATATTTCAGTAAAACCTAATTCCTATCCCCAATTTGAGGGACGTAAGCTTTGGGGGTTCTATATTTTTATAATCCCCCTTCCCTTACCTTTCATTTGCCTTGCATTTTTTAACGCATCCAACTAATGCATTTATTAAAGAACTATTTTTTTTTTCTTTTTTAGAAAAATATTAATTCAAGTACTACTTGAATTATACCTTTCAGAGGAAAAAGAAAAAGTGACGACATGGTAGTATGAAAGTTATGTATGTTTTTTCTTTTTTTAGTGTATAAGCAATTGATTAACGCGTGAAGAAAGGTCGCAGTGTGGCCCTTATACATTCATATAAACTTAATGATAGCAAGCCTTTATATATCCGTATTCCATGCACTGTACAAAAGGATGAAATTAAATAAACAAGTCTAACATAATTGGTTTGGTTGATAGATGAATGAATTTTATAAGTATATTGATAGGAATTTGATTTCCTAATCAATTTACTTGGATAATCTTTATGTCTGTAAGAGTTAAAATCATGACTTTCGATTCTCAAGATATCTTATTTCTAGAAGAAAAAAAATGAAATTAAATCTTATCATAACATACATTACAACACTTCATGAGACAAAGGAATCATTAAAAAAACCACATTTTCACTTGAAAAGTTGAAATCATCACTCCAACTTGGAAAGGCTCCCCTCCTTATCAGTTGTACAGATTCATCCATGAAACCCCACAAAATGTATTTTCTCTTTTCAACAAAAAAACAATTTACTGTGTGTATAATGGATCCACATGTATTTGTTCAGAGTGAATATCGTTAAAACTTACCCTGTCTAGTAATTTTATATATGAGCATTGGATTTTTATCAACTATGCAATAGAAAGTTTTATAAAATTTAATTTATCGAAAGATGATGTGTCGTGGTGAAGATGGAATCTTTGTTCTATTCTTAATATATTAAGCTTTCGTTTGGTACTTATGAAAGTAGTAGGAATTAAAGTGAAAAAAAGATGAAAATGAACGAAAGTTGAAAAGTAGTTGTTTTTGTCAGGAGTGGAATATGCCTGAAAGAATCAAAAGTCAAAACCAAACACAATGTAAGCATATGTGCAAGTATTATGTTGGAGTGCCCTAATAAGTAACTGTTGGTTGTGATATCCTAGATTTTTATTTTTCCATGTTTATAGGTTTCAACTTGCTTCACCTTCACGATTAGTAACATCCACAAACTCCAAAAGTTACTTAAAACACCGCAAAGCTACCTACTTCATTTGATGGTTCTGGTATTGTAAAACCTCCTTTGTCGATAGTACTGCTAGTTAAAGCGCCTATTGGACACTTATTTTTCCTGCTTCATAGCACATTGATGAGATAGGAGGCGGAAAGGATCAAAGGAATAGCCAAATGGCTCACAAGATATCAAATTAACAAGCTAAAAAGTAATTAGGGGAAGGACTACAGAGCAATTACAAAAACTTCTGAAGACCAGATTACAAATATGTAAATTGGTCCATCATATCTTAACAACTTTAGAACTTCCCATGCTAATATTCACTAATAAAATTGTTCTCTTTTTTATAATCCATTTGAAATAAATATGTATTTTAAGATCTAATTCATTATGTTATTAATTTTAGTAAAGAATTATTTTTTATTTTATTATCATATTTATTATTTTATTAAATTTTTAATTTGACAAGTTCTTAATTATCATAGTAGAGATTATAATAATCAGAAACAAGTCATTTATAATTTTAATCTAAATTGTTTATGATCTTATGATTATTGTGAATAAGACATCAATAATCCAGATAGGTTAAACATATGTAAAGGTCTTTACTAGATAAAAATTAATATATCTTATTTATTAAATTGCATATATATATATATATATATATATAAAGTATATGTGGATGTCAGCATTAAACCAACTCAAGAATTTTTAACAATTAATATTATCTTAGATACAACCATAGGAAGATCTCAAGAAGAAACATAATAGTTTTCTTTGATGTAAGGTTACCGTAATAATTAACAAATTATTTGTTATATTTTAATTTTCGACATTTAATGTCTTAGGACACAAGTTGAATGAATATTGGATATGATTAAATATTGGTAGAATTAATGATTAACCAAGAAGAAATTCATCAATTTCATATAATACGTTCAAACTCTATGATATAATTAAGACTTTGGTAAAGACAATTGAATGAAAAAAGAAAAGAATTTCTTAAGTCATTCATTGATTAAATATAATGTGTTAACTTATTAGAATTAAACAATAATATTATACTATAGAACTAACCTCCTTGAGAAGTAAATAACAAAAAAAAATATTACATTATTCTTCTTGAGATCTTCCT
>PYAF01003789.1:859727-890217 GCA_007407185.1 Glycine tomentella
TATTCCTAGGTGAAGAATGACTATTATCCTAAACATGTCAGAAATTAGAACCCCAACGTTCCCATTGCGAATCCTAACCCTCAATACTTAAATAGAATGGCCAGTTCTAATTAAGAATAAAACATTGAATAGCACAGAGTAGAATAAAATAATCAAAACAACATTAAAGTTCAATACCAATTCAAGTTACAGAGGAGTTTCATCAGTTCATGGTCTTCTCACAATACAAATTCAGCCTGCCATAGGCTTCAAGAAACCAGAAACTGTCAAATAATACATTCTTGAGTGACCTTGCCTTGATTCTTGAATTCCAATGGTGAAAAGATGAGAAAGAAAGAGTGAAATAGATGATATATGATGTTCCTAGTTGGTAAGAAATGATTTCTGCAGTCCCCAGAGGCCTTTATTTATAGAATGGTTTAATTAGAGTAACTAGACCTTTATCTTTTGCCAATTTCGAAGTCAATCTTTTTAATTAAGGAAACAAAATCAATGCCACGCGATCAGCACGCGATCCCACGCTAATCGCGTGGGTCTTTCGAAAGAACGACGCTACTAGCGCGGGTTCTCACGCTAATAGCGTGAGTTCTTCGATTCTTCAGTCTTGGATTCGTCTTATTCACGCTAATAGCGTGGACTACCACGCTGATAGCATGGACTGCCATGCTGATAGCATGGACTGCCACGCTGATAGCATGGATCATTCGAGAGCAATGCCTTCTTCTTTGCATCTGGCGTTAATAGCGTGGGCTACCGCGTTGATAGCGCGGGACTTTGGTTTTCTCTTTATTTGGCCCTTGATTCTCCTCTTTTGACCCTGAAATGCATAAATGGTATTGACTTAGATTTAAAATAATAAAATAGAAAATTTAATTAATTCTAATCTATTTAACTACTCATTTTACTAAATTCTAATCTAAAACTATATTAAAAACAAGATGTGTTTGCAACACATCAATTTCTCAAGTTCATCAAAAGAAAATGGACGCAAAGTACATTCTTCAATAAATCCAAGATTCTCATTTGTAGACAACATCGTATACCTGTAGATTTTCCGCTTATAAGTGAGGAACATGAACACCGCCAAGGCCAAAGATAACAATGAAATGCAACCCAATGTAATGGCTAGAACCATTATCTTTCTTTTGTTGTTATCCACGACAATCCTGGGCTTGTGTGTGGAGTTGTTTGGAGTTGGACTAGTGACAATTCCTGAAGGCACCTTGAAGAGGGCCCCGACTGGATTTTGAACCCTTCTGCCATATGTTAGCGGAAGTCTGTATTTTCTGCAGTTGCCGTCAAAATATATTACTGCCATGCAATCACAATCTTTCAGGAAAGACTTCTCGCACTCTTCCTCCTCCATCGGTATAACCCAATATGGGCTATCATTATCACTGTAATACATATTCTCCAACCGAGTAATATTATACAAAATCGTTGAGTCTTCACAGCTTTGGCAATTATCTTTGGTATTGTCCAGTACGCAGTCCGGAGACAAGTTACCCGTGCTTTTGGAGGGGACGAAACCAGGAAAACACTCACACATGGCATCACCAGTTAAGCTGGAGCAGTAACTGTTGAAGCCACAGAAACCCTTGATTTGACATTTCTCAAGTGAGGTACTCCACAATACTTGGACTAGTAAGCTACCACTGCCCTCAAGTTGGTGCTCAAAGAATATCAAGTTCCCGTCTACACCAACTGTTGCATAGTAGATTGAACTTGTGTTCTGTGATTTCATTCCAGGGCCAATGCTATTGTCAAAACACTGAAGCTTACCACCACCACTAAGGTAAAGATGGCCAAACGCATCAAGACTGAGCAGTTGGAAAGAAGAACCTGCAGTTTTTTAAGCCCAGTAAGCATCTTGGGGACTTATTTGGTGGTTCACAGAGTAAGCAACGAGGTTTGCGTCAGCTTGCATGATGAAAAAGAAACGTCCACTGGAATGGTCAAATCTGGACACACTAGAAACCAGAGTGGCAGAGTTAGTTAAATTCTGACCTCCTAACATGGTGTCAGTTAGATGATCAAAGCTTTGCCAGACAACGGTTTCAGCATCATTACTATATAGTACAAAGTTGCCGGAATCAAGCATAGAAGCCTAAGTTACTGCTCTAAGATTTGGAATGAGATTTTGGCTTTCGTTCCCATTTGTGAAAAGCCGCAGACCGGAAAGCTAGCACAACCTTTTATTACATGAAGCAGATGGAGAATAGTACTATATGGGCGGATTATCCTTATTACAAGGCTAAAATGTCACAAGAAGAATGCTCCTCTGCTTGTTTGGCTGATTGGAATTGTGAGGCTGTATTTTATGACGATGGGGATGGAAGCTGCATGAAACAGAGGCTGCCTTTGTGATATCTCCGTAGGACAAGGGAAAATGAAGCTGGCGCTGGTGCCCTGCTATTCTTGAAGGTGGGAAACAGGAGCCTTTATCACGCGAACGCGACAACAAGTAACAAAGCAACTGTGCAGGTTATTGTCATTACATCAGTATTCTCTCTGCTTTTATGTTCAACCATTTTGATCTCCATCCATTACATGTACAAGATTAGAATATTGAGGTACAAAAGGCTGATGGAGACGGGGAACTTGGGCTTGAATGAAGAGGTGACTCTGAGAAGGTTCTCATACAGCGAGCTGAAAAGAGCAACAAATTATTTCATACAAGAACTGGGAAATGGGTCTTCTGGAAGAGTTTACAAGGGTAGTTTTACAAGGGTAAGAGGTTGACTGTGGTGAAGAGGTTAGAGAAGTTAGTGGAAGATGGAGAAAGGGAGTTCCAAGCAGAAATGAGAGCCATTGGAAAAACCCACCACAGGAACCTGGTTCGCTTGTTGGGTTTTTGTGCCGAGGGTTCTAAAAGGCTTCTGGTTTGTGAGTACATGTTCAATGGTTCCCTTGGAAACCTTATCTTTGGGGCTCAGAATCAGAGACGTCCAGAGTGGGATGAGAGAGTAAGAATAGCACTGGAGATTGCAAAAGGGATCCTGTATCTTCATGAAGAGTGTGAAGCACCAATCATTCATTGTGACATAAAGCCTCAAAACATTTTGATGGATGAGTTTTTGACTGCCAAGATATCTGATTTCGGGCTAGCCATACTTCTGATGCCAGATCAAACCAGAACCTTCACTGGGGCTAGCACCTGAATAGAACAAGCTAAACATCCCAATATCTGTCAAGGTTGATGTTATAGCTATGGAATAATGCTGTTGGAAATTTTATGTTGCAGAAGAAACATCGAAGTTCATGTCTCTGAACCTGAGGCAGTTCTTCTCTCCAACTGGGCTTATATGTGTTTTGTTGCTGGACAACTTAATAAGCTTTTTCTTTGGGAATCTGAGGATGATAAAAATGTCCTGGAAAATATGGTTAAGGTAGCACTTTGGTGTATCCAAGATGAACCTTTTCTGCGCAAATCACTGATATAGCAAATCCTCCTTGTCCCAATTCACAAATCACAAATACCCAATAACAATCAAGAGTTGCATGATTAATCAACTGAACAGTTGCTCCAATTCATGAAAGTTGCAGGGTTTTTAGTTTACTTGTTATGTCTTCTTTTTTTTGCTGAATATTTGTTGTGTCTTCTATTACGTGCTTCTGTATTCGCTCCTTCTATTATTAAGCTTATTTTCTAGTGCTGTTAAGGTAAAATAAGGTAGTAAGTCACGATCGCGAGCTGAAACAGTTATTTCTCATGTTAATTCATGTTAGAGCAGTAGATATTAGATAGTTTACAAAGCTTCAATTTGAGTGAGACAACAATAATTAACAAATATACATTAATATAAACAAAAAAGAGAAAAATATTATTTTCAATTCTTCTCTTCAATTGTTTAGAATATTTGTGATAATCACACAACTTATTGTGCGAAGTGATCAGGTTCCGGTAGTGAGTCAGTGATATACGGATTATTTTTTTGATACATTGAGAACTTTATTTGGTATATAGAGATATACGGATTTAATATTGATATATACGAATTTAATATATTTATAAGCACCTTGTGTTATGAATTTGGGTATAATATTGGTACCAATGGAGAAAGTTTACAAACATACGGTAACTGTAAAATTAATTAAAGATACAGATGTCCTAACATGATTCTCTTAAATATTATAAATATAAAATACTACTATGAATTACTTATAGATTATTGTGAAAACATGTATGATAAAATAAATGAGAAAAAAATTATATATTAATAGTCATTTAATCATAATTTATATGTATGATAAATTTTTTATTTTTAAAATAATTATTTTTAAGTAATTTCAACAATGATTTATGATTAAATAATTATGTAAAATTGTTTTATGCTAGTACATAGACATATTATAAAATAAATTATTTAACAACCTGGAGAAAAATGATTTAGCTGGACTTAAGACATCAAATTATACCTGAACCCTGTAACATAGATATTTATTATTAATTCTAATAATATTATTTTTAAATTAGTACGAGAATAAACCACTTAAAAGTTAGAATATCTACACAATTTTAAAATATTTGAAATTTTCTTATTTTTTTAATATTTGCTCAGATTTCATTTCACTACACTTACTGTTATATCTATATAAGAGTTCTTACGTTCTTGCTAATAAAAGACCAACAAAATGACTGAGCCTAGTATCGTTATTCTTTTTTCTTTTTTATTTTTTAAGTAAAAGAGATGAATTCATTGATCAGAAACATAATTGGCCAACAGGCCAAGGGCCTTACATCATCTTCTACAATAGCCAAGACTTGGGCTATATGCACAATCATGAATGATACCATCAAAATAACTATGAACAACAGAGGATCTTTCCTTCCAGCCATGAAACAAGGGCTGGCAATCAGTTTCAAATTGGAGAGAAAGTTCAACTGCCCATGAAAAGCCATAGCCTCAACTATATGCGGCTGGAAAACAGATGGAAGGGCTTTGGCTACCGCTGCTAAGACCACACCATTGTGATCTCTGAAAATAGCCACAAGGCCTGTACATGTGGGAACTTCACCTTACACTTGTACTCCAACACTTCTAGTATTGAGGCATCAAAATTGCCTTAATGAGACCCTGCCTAGGCTTAGCCCACTCACAGTCCTCCATGTGAAGGTTGATAGATGGCTTTATATCTAGCTTTGAGGAGTCTGCCTTCTTAAGAGAAAACCAAATAAGATGTTTCTTCTTATTGAAAACCCAATCATTTTTCCCTTTCCAGATAGCCCACATGATGTCAGAAATTCTGGCCATGGTTTCTAAATCAAGATTCTGCATATTGACTGCAAAGCAATCATCACCGTAAAAAATATCAGCCAGAGATGAGGCAAACCAGGTTCTCCTAACTTCCTCACACATCAAAAGAGCATGGGCAATCGTTTCTGTTGCAAATATGCCAATAACAGCTGCAACCGTGGAGTTTCTTTCCTAGGTTTTAGGAGTTTAATTTGTTGCTGTTTACAATTCAAATATTAGGAGATATTAAGAGTTACGGTTCTGTTTTTTAATTTAAAATTATGGTGTTACATCTAAAAATAAGGAATGCATCAGTTTATGCTCTGTGATCTTTATATAGAACTGCTTCAATAAAATAATAGATACTTCTTTGCACATTATTTTTCCCCTCATAAACCCCAAAAAACAACAGTTTCTCTGGATAAGAGCCATATCTGGGACAGATGGGATCCACTTGGAGCCCCCTTTTTTCAAGGTTTGTTCTGACTGGAAGTATATTCTTGCAAGCCCTCCAAGCCAGGCTTTTTCTTTTTGGGATTGCTGGAATTTTCCAGAGCTTATGCCACAAGTGTCCTGGAATGGAACTTGGAGAAGGGACAGAATTTGTGGTTCTGCTCAGCTCAAAATGGTAACCAAACTTCAGTGTATTGGCCGTCATCAGTGTGCTCCATATAAGTCTGTCATGATGAAGGGAAAGGGAGAGAGGGATAGAAAGGATTTTTTTAGCAGATATTACCAGGAATAAAAAAATTTGAGCTTTTACCTGTATCGTTATTCTTTACTAACAAGTTCTTACATTGAAGCAGATTAGGCCTATGATTTTCTCTCTACTCCCATTTTTCCTCTTCTCACACCCTAGTTTTTTTTTTTGTTGTAATTTAAAAATGATGAAACTACACTGTAGCAGGCCGACAACAATCGGTGGCGATTTTGGTTTGGGTTTGATTGCAAGGACTCGTGTTCTTATTTGCTTTCCCTTCATTCAGAAGATCTTGCAACAACATTTGTCTACCACTGACTTGCTCTACAAACAATGCTGGAACACCTTTTCCCTGTGAACGATCCTGCTCCAGTTTCTGGTGAGACAATTCCCCAAACTGAAGGCTGTGATCCTTAAACTTCAATCACTACTAAGAGTAATGGTTTACTGGTTCTTAAGGAATTCATTGAGATCTCGAGAACACATGGAGAGCCTTCATATAATGAACCGTATCAGCTTTGCAGGTTTTGCATCATGGCCACTGTTGAAGATAAGTGAGAAGAAACATGGAAGAAAATCCCAGTTTTGGAACCAGCAGCCTAGTAACCAACCTGCTGGGTTACATTGAGAGCAATGTAGTGGGATGACTATTTTCCCATCTATTTTTTCTTTTAAATCGGATGCCTCTGTCTGTTATGCATGACTTAGATACTAACACAGATGACAGATGTAAGATGCTAAATGTAAAGAATTGGAATTAATTTTATAGAATTATAGTTTCCATATATTAAAACCTGGAATTTAAAGAAGTTATGTTTTGACATTTTTCTGACGCACGTATTCAGTATGTATTGTAATTATGTATCGCGTTTCCGTATCTGCATCATACGACAATGTTATAGCCTGCTACCCCTTCCACTTTTTCTATTTGGCAATAATAGAGCACACACCAAGCTGCACTTAGAAGGTGGCTTTATAGAAAAGTTCAATGGTGGTACTGGTAGGATGAATGGTATTTTGGTAATTTCACAGGTGGTACCGTGGTAGTGTATGCTGAAAAAGACTTGCCACCATTAATTTTTGTATGTAATCATGAAGCATTGAGCTTGTGTTTGGTTCATTATCAAGAACTCACTTTTTAACTCTAAATTGTTAGGAAGTTTCACATCATATACTTTAATTCGTGGGATATAGCTTATATACTTGTTGGACAATTTTATTTAATGTCAATTAATTTTAAATTAGAATATAATATGGTATTAGAGTCTATAGACTATCTTAATTTTTGCCTATTTTTGTAGGCTTGTTAATTTATGGTTACACAACATGTTCGCCCACACACAAAACTCATAATTAAACCTGTTTGTGTGGCAATGTAATGACATTATTTATCTTTATCCAAAATTTTAACTGACAAGTCGATCATCTAAACTTGATTTCTTGAATAAATAATATAATTAACTTTTGTTAAAAGATTAAAATTAATTTTTTATGTTATTTTTAATTACTAGACGAAGACGAATATACTGTATATCGAATCCCCGATAAATATGGGAACGGGGATAAAAATTGAATACACGTCAAGCATAAAAATGGGGGTTGACCACTTGAGCCTAATGCCCGACTTCTAAATATGGAAATTTGGGCTAAACCTATCCAGCCCGACAAACATTTGAGCAAAATAAAAGAGAATTATATTTGTACTTTTTCCTTCTTCGCATGCTCGCTATATCTGTATTTTTTTTTCGAAAACTAATCTCTAGATTGTATATTGGACAATATGTTAATGTTTGGAATTTAGTTTTCAAAAAAAGTTATATAACATTCCAAAAACTATATTCTAAAATTATATTAGTTTTAATTTATGATTTGGATATTAATTAAAATTACCTGATAAAGAAGATAAAAGATTCAAATGTTGGATAAGAACTTGGGAGACAATTTTTTTGTTAGGAATTTCTCCTAGGACTTCTGTCAAAAAAAAAGAAAAAACTTCTCCTAGGACTATAATGTTAGAGAGGCAAAATTTTGTAGTACAAGAACCCAA
Organism: Glycine tomentella; assembly: GCA_007407185.1. Lineage (NCBI taxonomy): Eukaryota > Viridiplantae > Streptophyta > Magnoliopsida > Fabales > Fabaceae > Glycine > Glycine tomentella. The sequence continues at coordinate 867,712 of PYAF01003789.1, forward strand.
TGCAATAATTAAAAGAAATGCTAGTTATTATATTCAAAATAAATGTGCTTCTTTCCTCTAACAAGACCATCTTCTAACACAAGTTAGATTTTTTTATCATAAAAAGTATTTTGAAGTTAAAAATTCCAACAGACTGATATATTTCAATGTGACATTAGTTTCGTGAACTACTGCTCAAATGTTTTACTTAGGTAATAGTAATCTCCATCTGCTTGTTGTTCAACTTCTTATTTTCATTGGTGCTTGCTAGCTAATCAACTTTAATTTGCTACTATATTTTCCATGTTTGTTCTAAAGTGATCCTGGCTACTTTTCATCAAAATTCATGAACCAAAGCTAATGTGAACAAAAACGAAGCCAAGTCAATTAAATTACTAAAACAAAAAGATAAGCATTACAGGGCAAAGATGATAGAAAAAGCAGAAGCGAGTTGAGGAATAAAGTAGAGGCATCAAAGATAAGAAGACAGTACTCACCTAAAAAAACAGACAGAGAGAGAGAGTGATGGAAATACCTCTCCATGATACAATCTAAACCATATATAGTCTGAACTTAAGAAAACATAAAATGGGAATGCATCTTTTAGTGTCTTTAATTCTTATATCTCCACTTTATCAAAATGTCATTGACAAATAAGCCAAAACCTTATTAACTGTAAGGACAAAATAATTAAAAAACGCTCAATCATAAATTATAAGGTTCACATTTGGCAAGAGACAAACCCTTATATAAGTGACACTGAGTGGTATACTATAAATGCCACTAGCAAGGGAGAGAGAACCATCAAATATCAAGCTTGAAGTTGGCAAAATGCTAGTTTCTGTTTGCATTGTTGGTATGAAAATGGATGCCATATTAGGCTACCTAATAATTTTAGTGATGACTTCGGCAGTACAAGTCGAAAGCAGCGAAGAAAGTAAATTCATTCTCTTACTAAAGTGAAGCGCGCAAAGAGAACAAACAAGGCCCAATTGAAAACTGGGTTTTATTCTACTTCATGTCCAAATGCTGAGGCAATTGTAGGGTCCACCGTTGTATCCCACTTCAGCAAAGATTTAACCCCTGGCCTGCTCAGGCTTCATTTTCATGATTGCTTTGTCCAAGTAAGCTAATCTCAACCTCAAATCCTTCACTCACGTAAAGCCGTAAATGTATAAAAGAAGAGGTGTATGAACACTTAAAAAATGAGAAACTATACATCAAGATTAAAAGTGGGCAACATATATCTTAGTAATAAACTATGAGTTGTTAACATTTGTTCTTCTAATTTTTAGTTAACATTTAACAATTATAATTTCACATTGACTTTCTTCATAGTGATCAAGTATTAATTTCTTATCCTAAAATTTTATTTTTACCCACACATTAACGGCATTTGACAATATCTACCACAGGGATGCGATGGTTCAATTTTCATTTCAGACTCTTCTGCAGAGAAGAATGCATTGCCAAACCTTTGTCTAAGAGGTTTTGAAGTGATCTATGATGCAAATCACAAATAGAGGCCATATGTCCTGGAATCGTCTCATGTCTGACATCCTAGCATTAGCAGCCCGTGATGCTGTCGATTTGGTATTAAAACAAACTCTTTAAACTTCCCCAAACACAGGAAGAAGAGATAAAATTAACACTGGTGAAAATAATGGCAGAGTGATGGCCCAAGTTGGTCAGTTCCCAGAGGAAGAAGAGATGGGAGGATTTTTTTTATCATCTCAAGCCTCAAATATGCCTTCTCCACTTGTCAAGTTAGTTGGTATGCTTTCTTTCATAGTACTTAATGAAAGAAAAATATTAGTAACATACTCTTTTAAACATAAATATTTGACTGGAATTTATTAAAAAATATAGAATTTTGTGAATCTCACTTCGTATTTAATGAGTTATATTCATGATATTGTAACTTCTAACAAATTTTAACTAATAGAGTATGTTACTAAAAAATGTATTAGAGAATGTATTGTTAACACTCTTTTTTATAATAAAAATTGGTGACTCACTTATTTATGGTATGCTACTAGTATATGGAATATAATAATTTATTTTATGTATATGACTTATTTGACTGTCTTCAGGTGCACATACCATAGGCCAGACAGAATGCAGATTTATGTCTATGACTTATTTTATGTATGACTTATTTGACTGTCTTCAGTTATTGTCTATACAATTTCACAACCTCTGGTAATGCTGATCCCACTATAAACGTAGCTTTCTTAGCTCAACTTCAAGCACTTTGTCCAAAAAATGGAGATGGCTTGAGAAGGATGGCCTTGGACAAAGATAGTCCAGCTAAATTTGATGTTAGTTTCTTCAAGAATGTAAGTGATGGTAATGGGGTTCTTGAGTCAGACCAGAGGTTGTGGGAAGATTCTTCTACTCAAAGTGCGGTGCAAAATTATGCTGGGAATGTTAGAGGGTTACTGGGGTTGAGGTTTGACTTTGAATTTCCAAAGGCCATGATTAAGTTAAGTAGCATAGAGGTGAAGACTGGTACTGATGGAGAGATCAGAAAAGTGTGTTAAAAATTTAATTGATGTTTTTATTGTTGGTTTGGCAGTTTGAGTGAAAGAACTAGAGCTATAAATGATAAATAATCAAATATCACTTGATGTACTAATGGTGTATGAAGAAATAAAAGCAAATGAAATATTGTATATTGAAAAATATAAAAATTTCGTCGCCTGAGAGATTCGAACTCTCGCGGGGAAACCCCATGTACTTAGCAGGCACACGCCTTAACCACTCGGCCAAAGCGACTTGGATATTAATCTATCGGAACCAATAATTAGTATTTAAATAGTTAGAATTGAACTGTAGACTAATTAATCCTTTTGTCCAGACGGTTTATAATAAGGATGTTTTAATCTTTAAGATTGATTTTAACGAGGCAAATGATTTTTTTTATTTGTGAAAATTAAAGACCACAATTTATAACAACTCGTACATCTTTATTCAACTAACTGAGCTAAATTCCCTTAACAAAAACAAATGGTTTTTACAAACATTAACAATATAATTGTCGTTGCTTATCAGATTTATATCTTTAATTTCCTGCGTAAAAACTGATTTAAATATTGAAAAAGACAGAGACACTCATCAACCAACGTGTTATCCTTGTAATCTACAAGATATTATATTAATATATATATATATATATATGTATATATAACATTTTTGTCATCTAATTTATGCTTAAAGAGTCTATTATCTCCCGAGAGTTTTCGGTCTAAAAATTCGTATGTGGTGAAATGATCTTTAAAAATCCTTGTCATCTGACACATCTCAGGCTAACAATTTTCTACCTAAGTTCTTCTAATTTTTACAACAATTTGGTCATTAGCTTCTGCTGTTATTATTTTTTTTGCCTTGAACATTGATTGAACTTCTTCTGTCATTGCCTAATCCAAGTAAACGCTATCTAGCGGGTCTACAGCACACAACCACGGAATATTCATGAATTAAGACAAAAATCTTATTTCCAAAACTGCAGAATACATTATTTAATACACATTGCATAAAGACCAACGAAGGAATAAGCAAATTCCTACATCCTTTTCTCTTTGTATAGCCATTAGGAATCTTTGAATTCAATCTGGCCAAACTTTTAACCATCAAATGTGCTCATGATTCCACCAAGAAAGCCAGCTCCATTACAAGATCCACACAAAATATCCCTTTTGCCCCTGCAAGAAACATACATGTTGGATAGGATTAGATTGAAGCTAAACCAAGAAGGCACTGGCCACTGGCAATTATAATCCGAAGGCCTTCGTCACGGCCTATTTGAGATGCTTGTTTTACACATGAGTCTACTTTGCCGGGTTTATCTTTAAATATATTTGAGACTTGGACTAGATATTATGAGTATTTTGCACCTATTTTTTTAACAGCATTATACTCAACAAAATCATGACTACTAAAAATTATATTACAATATTGTACAATCATTTAATCTTATTCTATGGAGTATTGGACACCACACTATGCTACCACACAATAGCATAGCATAGTGTGGTGTGTGGTAGCAGGCTAGCAGCACTATGCTATTGCTACCACACTGGTAATCTTATTCTATGTGGTGTGTGGTAGCAAGCAATAGCATGGTGTGGTGTGTGGTAGCAGGCTAGCAACACTGGTAATGATGCATATAGTTTTGGTTTGAATTTTTTTTTCTTTAGGGGGAGGGGGGTGGGTTGGGATAGAAAATTGATGTATATAATTGAATACTTATACACTATACAGTACATAACAAAGCACAGTCATATATGCTCACTGGATAAAATAAAGGGAGAGGAAGGAATGTGGTATGGTACAGTTACCTGCATAGCCAACACAATCCACCGGCTTTAAATTGTCCATTGAAGTGATCTACAGAATTAACTCCAGTACCTTTGCATTGAGTACATGATATTGCACCTGGCAGTTGAGCAAAAGATAACAATCGAGTGAGTTGAATACTGATGTTTCTAATGGAAAGGAAGAAAAAACTTAACATATCAGCTAGCTCTTCAAGAAATTTTGCAGCATCTGTTGTATTCATGAAGCAAAAACAGTAGGCCTCAAATATGCATGGAAAAAATCCTGACTATAAAAAGATTATTGGTATTCTGAATGTAAATGCACGGTAGAGAACCATCATCAACAATTAACTGAAACAAAATACATAACAAGCAGGTACATACCTCCGGGCTAACGTTGGCTTATCTCACGGAGAGTGAACTAAAAAGTATTCTAAATTTTAACAAAGTCTATGGTTTTGTTCTAATTTTTGCACAAAACGAGCAATTGCTATATGATATCACACGAAGGCTCTCATTAATTTAAACCGCCTTTAAATAAAGAATAAGAAAGCTACAAAAGATCGTAATAAGAAGAAATTAAAACTCAACATTTTCACTTACCATTTCCATCACAATCAGAACAAACGATGCTCCCAACTTTCGTGTTTTGTGTAGTGTTATCTTCTGTAGCCTGTATGAAATCAAAATCAGAGAGGGGTTCAAAATATATGCAATTATGCATTGTCAAACACAATAATAGAAACCAGTTACATTTGAGGCTTGTGCAAGTTACATGTGCCATATTCTATTTTTTAGCCCTCAATTTTTTCCAAATGTTACTGGACAAAACTTTTCAGCCTATGAACCATACATCTCAAACCATAAATCAACCACTTGACTGATACACCAAACCGATGTACTCATGCTAGCATTTTTTACATAAAAAGAAAAAAGAAAAGAACTGAACACAAAGACAAAGCACCTTATTCGTAAATGGAATACTAAAATCATTCTCAATTCTCACCTTAACCTTCAAGGACTGAAAGTTTGGAACTTTAGAATTCTGACACACTTCTTTCACCTCAAAAGCCTTTCGGGTAACCGAATTACTGGTAACTGCCCCTATTTAAATTGATACAAAATCTCATTGAATTACATAAGCACTGCAAAACCTAAAAAGCACAAACAAACAGAGTTATTTATACCAGGTCTGTTTGAGGATTTCAAGAAACAAATGGGAGCAAAACACAGAGAGTGCGTCATTCTCAATCACAGGAAGTCCTAATCCTAAATATCAAACGTTGTAGCCAAGTTTGGTCTGAACTGAACTGAAGGAGGGAGTTCGGCTAACACGAGTTGGAAAAGATAAGGACTTCGAATTTGTGGGCAAAGTTCGAGCTTTATTACTTTAACGCCCTTGGACATGTTCAATGAATGGTGGGCATTTTGGTAAACTCATTCTTCTTGTGCTTAAAACAAAGATATGGATTTTGTGAAGCACAATCAAATGGCAAGCACTCTGCTGTCCGTACACCACTTTCTTCCCTCCGAAAGTAAGCTTAACTGTATCCAATTTCATCAGATTCATCGGTGTTCTGTGTCAGTTTTAGTCAAATTTGATGGGAGTAATCAGCAACTCTACCACGATTAAGGAGTCATAATACAGACTCAACTCTCAAACAAACAAATCAGAATAATGCAAAAACGTGAACTATTAAAATGCGCGAGAAAGAGCACGAGAGAAAAACACACAATCACAAATAACTTTATGTGGGAGAAAACCTTCTTCAACGCGAAGAGGAAAACTCACGAGACCTAGTCCAGAATCAAATTCACTATGATCAATAATGGTTACAATCACTCTCTACAACCTTTTGCTGGAGACACTCAACCTCACCAACAATGGTGGAACCACTCTCTACTCTGCCACTTGCAGCCAATGAGAATTCTTCCCTCTCTGGGATTCCTGAATTCTCTTCTCTGTCTCTCCCATAGTCTCACAGTCTTCCGCCTCCATATATAAATGATGTATTTATAGAGAGGAATTTAGGTTTAGGAATTTCAGTACCCTAACTAGGAATGGGCCGAGGTCAGACCTTCAGGAATTGGGTCCAAGTCAACAAATCTCTTTTGAACACATTGAGATTTGGGCCAAGCATTAAAACGAAAATATCCAACAAAATTTTCAATTCTGCTGTCCGTACACCACTTTCTTCTCTCCCAAAGTAAGCTTAACCATATCCAATTTCATCAGATTCATTAGTGTTCTATGTCAGTTTTAGTCAAATTTGATGGGAGTAATCAGCAACTCTAACATGATTGGGGAGTCACAATACAGACTCAACCCTCAAACAAACAAATCAGAATAATGCGGAAACGTGAACTATTAAAATGCGCAAGAAAGAGCATGAGAGAAAAACACACAATCACAAATAACTTTATGTGGGAGAAAACCTTCTTCAACGCGAAGAGGAAAACTCACGAGACCTAGTCCAGAATCAAATCCACTATGATCAATAATGGTTACAATCACTCTCTACAACCTTTTGCTGGAGACACTCAACCTCACCAACAATGGTGGAACCACTCTCTACTCTGCCACTTGCAGCCAACGAGAATTCTTCCCTCTCTGGAATTCCTGAATTCTCTTCTCTGTCTCTCTCGCAGTCTCATAGTCTTCCGCCTCCATATATAAATGACGTATTTATAGAGAGGAATTTCAGTACCCTAAATAGGTATGGGCCGAGGTCAGACCTTCAGGAATTGGGCCCTAGTCAACAAATTCATTTTTAATACATTGGGATTTGGGTCAAACCTTAAAACGGACATATCCAACAAAATTTTCAATTCCCTTTTCAGGAAAGTGTGGATATTTTCACCAAGATACTAATGGGGAAGTTTGATACTGGAGTGGGTTTTTAATGTTATGTGTTTCTTTTCTTCTTTTTTAGGGAGGGAAAAGATTAGTTACTTGAGTGGTTTCAGGACTTCATTTTGTGGACAAGTTGTGTGCGATCCAAGATTTTGTGGGAGACAAATAACTCGAAGCCATGGAAACCGTCTTATTGTTCACTCACTGGTTGCTGCTTCACCCTTTCTGTGGTCTCTGTCATTTCATTTATCATTGCTTATAATTGTGATTTGCATATATTTGAAGTCTCTTTTGGTGTAGTTACTATGAATTATAACTATGAAGTTTCTTTGTTGACAGCTGGGAAGGAATGTGAGGTCCGTGAAGAGCAGAGAAACTGTGATTCCTGAACCAGATTACAGGATTCCAATTGTGCTACTTGGTGGTTACTAATTCTCTTTATTTGTATGTGTCTTACCACATAATCTTAGGCTTAGTAGTTATAAGGTTGATTTGGTAGTGAAGAAAGAAAGAATAGGAGAGAGGTTGTGGTTTCGAATCTCCTCACTGACAAAAAACTAACTACTAACATTTCCCGATAAAAAAAATAATCTTAGGCTTTCAAGTAAGCGATAATGCTTACTATTTAAGCTGATTGCACATACGGTTATCCCAAATCGACAGACCATAGTCCGCAACACAATACGTGCATCTAAAATTTGTGGATTGTCCTGAATAATCTAATCTAGAACTACCATAGTTTGGTTGGTGGCTGTTTAATTGGGCTAATCACAATCCCTTAAAGGACACTGAATTTGATTCATCTGAAAACTAAGTACCCCTATTGTGATTGACCATCTGCTGCCTTAGTTTTGGCTTCTTCGGAACTAGGTGAATCAAAATATTTTTCAAATGAGATTAGCTAACGCTTTTAACAACTTTTGAATTCTGAGTGCTGTTAACTCAAGTCTTTTTGGCCTTTCCTAACTTTAGCAGATTTACAAATTTCCTAATGGCTCAAAATTGTACTATCAGGTATAGCTGGTGGATTGGTTTACACAGATAAATTGGTACCTGCAGTACCTGTTGTCTCCTTGGATTGCTTCTGTTGTTCCAGGTGATTATTACTAACATACAGCGTAATTAATAAAGGTGCAAAGTAGCATCATGATCCAATATTGCTTTTTTAAAAGAGGCTATTAGTAAGATTATTTTGTCCGGTGACTTTTCACTCCGTTTGCTACAAGTTGCATTATATGTTCCATTCCACTTTTCAGAAGCTGACTTTTTCTCTTATTATTTGTCTCTTATTTCCTCAGACCACTAGAGTGAGATTTGTCTTTCATGATGAGGCTCTGGTGTGTTCTCTTCTAACTTCTCCAAGAAATTAGTGATTTATGCATTGCATTATTTACTTTCTTAGCACTTACTCTTCAAGTCTTCTTTATTACTTTCCTAAAAACCTTAGTAGTTTGTCTTATTACAGCTCACTAATTTTGTTAATTCAAATTAATCCAAAAAGCCCACAGCCTATACACATTCTTAAAGCAAAAAATGTCATGCCATTATATAAATGAATATGTTAGACTTTTTTTTACATATAGTATTCATAGATCTCAAGAAAACATATGATAGGATTTCAAAAAAAGTTTAATGGTGGACTTTTGAGAAGAAAAAAATATCATTAAAGTATGTAAATGCAATCAAAGATGTGTATGATGGGACTACCACGTATGTGAAAGCTTGTAATGGAACATCAAGTTATTTTCCTATCACCATAGGTGTTCACCAAGGTTCGTCTCTTCGTCCTTATCTCTTTGTCTTAGTGATGGATGAATTAAATAAAGATATTCAAGAGGAAGTGTCATGGTGTATGCTTTTTGCAAATGATATTGTGCATACTGATGAGATCAAAGACGGTGTTAATTGAAAACTTGAATTGTAGAGAAGTACTTTGGAGTCTAAAGGACTCATGTTAAGCCAGAGCAAGACTGAGTATATGAAATATGAGTTTTCACTGGTAAGAGATGATGATCAAAACCGCGTGCATCTACTTGGTCAAGAGGTATTCAAGAAAGATGTTTTTAGATACCTGAGATTAATTTTGCAAAAAGGTGGAGAAATTGATGAAGATGTAAATCATAGAATCAGAGCAAGATGGATGAAATGGCAGAGTGCATTTGGATGGTTGTGTGACTGCAAAATTCCGTTTAAACTAAAAGTAAATTCTATGGAACAACTGTAAGACCTACAATGTTATATGGAGCTGAATGTTGTCTAGCACATAGGCAACGTGAGCATAAAATAGGGGTAGCAAAAATGAGAATGTTAAGGTGAATGTGCGGTTATATGAAGATGGATAAGCTAAGAAATGAATATATTCGACAAAAGGTAACAGTAGTACCGGTGAGTGAAAAAATGAGGGAACATAGATTGAGGTGATTTTGGCACGTAATAAGACGGCTCTGGATGCTCCTGTAAGAACAAAAGTTTGTTATCAAGAGCTCGACACAGAGAGGTAGATGTAAACCAAAACTTACATGAGGAAAGGTAGTTAAGCAAGACTTAATGGAATGAGATATATATTGGCGAACGGTGTTTTTAGGATAGAATGGAGAAAAGTTATAAGTTTGGTGGAGGGTTAGATCCGTTATTATCTCTATGTTTCAGATGATTCATTTTTAATTCTTTTCCTCTTCATCTCCCCCCTCCTTCTTTTCCTCTTCTTTGCTTTTTTTTTTTTAACCTTTTCGTATCTATCATTCGGTTCATTTATCACCAACCCCAATTAGCTTGGATTGCAAAGGAGGTGGCCCTTCTAATCATAATAACCACAAATAGAGAATTCGCCCCCTTGACTTCTGAGAACAATTATGTTTCAAACATTTATGTCATTGTAGCAAATTCTCTGCCTCTTTATTTGATGCAAAAGGACTAAATTGCATGACTAAAAACACTATGTTCTAGAGTTTTGCAGCTTGACCAATTGTTACTTTTATATATGGTTTATATTTATAGGAAATTATCATCCACTTCCAGTTACCATCCTAGTATATGTAACTTCATCAGCATATTATTTGTATGTGCATGACTTCATGTAATTGTATATTGTATTGATCATTCCAGGGTGTTTTTTTCTGCTCTTTTTTTAGTTATTGATATTAGTTATATACAAAATTTATGGTTTAGGAGGTAAAGATAGGTGAACAGCTCCAGGAATCAGGTGAGAATGCTTTTGTGGGAGGAAAAAACCCCTGGAAGTAAGTACCCCGATTTCATGTTTACGCTTCTAGAATTTCACAACAGTAGGACAAAAACTAGTTTGATATGCTGCAGGTACTCAACATTTGTTAATTGGGAATTCTGGTGGCCGAACTTCCCTATCTTGGTTTACTTCAAGGAGACGCAAACAAAGCCTGAGGGACAAATTCATTTCTTTCCCATAATACTTGTAAGTAATTTGGACACAAGTATAGCCAATACACATATAGTAGATAGCTAAGAAAATAATTTTCTTTCTTACTTGAGTTGCAGACGTCAAGCTTCAACATTTTTTTATTGTTTCTTGCTAATTTATTTTGACAAACAGAATGGGAAGCAGCTTTATGACGTTATGGTGGAAAGAGCTGGCCCTTCAAAAACTAGTGGACCAAAAGAATCCTGAGGACTGAGCTGTGTGGTTAGAGCCTCAGGTATCAACCCTGTGCCTGAATTATAATCATTCTTTTGTTCCAAGATATACCAATTAAGTAAAGGGATATGGGTTGCGGTTTGATATATCAATCTTACTAGGGCATGGGCAGTATTGCTACGGCAATTGGCAGAGTAATCATGGATTTTTGGCATCCTGTTATAATTTATTATATTGAGAATCAATCTCTTTACCCTGTGAATTTTTTGTCTTCTGAGTTCCATACTTAGGTCTTTAGTTGTGTAACTTGTGTCTTCAGTCTACTCTCTTTTTCTTCGTGCTTGCCCTGTAGTGTAAATGGGTCTAAGGAAACTTTTGTGGGAGAACCAGCGAATTCTACTGAAATTTTCCTGATGTACCACAAGTTACATAGCCCTTACAAAAATGTATGACATGTTATTTCTTAATAGTTATTTGTGAGTAATGTTATATCACCTTTTACTAATATTCTGTTAATCCTATTAATACTTTACAGAGAAAGTAATAAATAAAATAGTAGATGTATTTAATATCTTAAAAACATAAAAAGCATTCACTATTTTCTTCTTTTGATAGTGAAAATTAGGAGGAAGTTTAAAATTATTATGTTGTGTGTGTAGCATCTATGCCTACAGAATTGGTTATTTGATCATTATACAATAGAATAGTGGTTGTAAAGTTTCTTAAGTGCTTATGTTTTACAGTTGGGGTATCTCGGAAACCATATTAGTCCACTGCCGACAAAGAGGCTTCTTAAGTTAGGACTGATATTTGTTTTGGTCAGTGTAAGAAGAGCATGAAAATTTCTTGTTTCTCTTCCACATACTGCTCTCGCAGTTTCAAGAAGCCAGCAAGTTCAAGCTAAACAAACAATTCAATTATTTGAAGTCTTGTTAGCATATAACACTAGTTCATCTTGTTCCTTTTGAGATTGACCAGTGATTGATTTTACGTCATTTTGGAAGATGTATAATTTCACGGTAACCATATATTTGACTTATGTTGGCTTCCACAGATGATGATGTAGTTCTCTATATTCAGGACTTCATATTCGTTATGACATATCAAATATGAAAAGTTGATACACAAATATTATATAAATAGATTTCAATATATAATTAGAAAATTGTGGAATGCATTAAACGAATGCCTACAGATAAAGGATTGATAATCGTCAAATATGCTTAAAATTTATATATTATTTGAGACGATTATATAGCATTTTGAATCCACTTACATGCCTTACTCAAGCGACCCTCTTTGGTCATTTAAATAGGAGGAAATAAGAGCTAAAATGATGAAATCTGACTTACTTAAACACAACATTTTGGGCGCTTAAGCGAGCTTAGATAGAGAGCATAGCCAACTCCAATGAAGGTCTTCGCTTAAGTTCACTACAGGAAAGCTTAAGCGAGGACAACCAAGTCAGGACACACATGAAGACCTCACTTAAGTGCGACATTCTGGGCACTTAAGTGAGGGAAGACAATGGGCAACAAAAGTTGAAAGAAGGAGCCTCGCTTAAACGAGTGTCGCTACAGGCTCAATGTCACATCGGTTTATAAAACTTGTTGGGTGAATGAGAGAGGATCTCAACACAAATTAGAGCAATTGTTTTGCAAGAGAGTAGATCATTCTTTGGCTTTTAGCTTGTTATTCTTACGCTTTGTATGAATTCTTTCGAAGATTGTAATCAAGTTATGAGCAGTTAATCTCCTCATCTATCGAGATTGGAATGGCTTGCCTAATTTCATGTGATTCTCCCTTTTAATACAATTGTTTCTATGTTATTATTTTCCCTCTATTCTTAATACTTATTTTAGACTAATCACCTATTATTTGATCATAGGAATCCTTAGTTTAATTGACACACTCTTTTTATTCCTAAAACTAAGAAGACTACCTAATTGGGATTGTCGCTAGACATAAGTCAATATCAATTAGGCTCCACTAATTCTTACTCAATAATGTTAATTATTTAGATTAATTAACTAAGACATTGGAAATTAATCTAAATAATTTAGGCTCTTTCACCTAAGACATTAAAATTATAATATATTTATAAATTAAGGATAAACTACATTAATTGTGATTATTACATTGAAATAAAAAAAATCAAGTTCAACTCAAGTTGTTCAAACCTCTCAATTCTCATAACAACACTGCAATCAATTCTGCTATTTCATTTCACATTACTCTTATTCTTACAATTGTTCTTTATTTATTCATTGTACTGTTCATTAGTCTTTAAATTGTTCCAAACAACCCTTTGATAAATATTTTATATAAAACCTTAGCTTTTCTTTAATTAGAATTGTCTAGACTATCATTGACCTTTGGAAGACGACTTGGACAGAAATCCTATTACTATTTGAAACTTGTGATTTCACTTTATCATACGGAAAATCCCTAACAAGGACGGTATACAAGACGTAAACTCAAACACATCTACACAAGAATCATAGGTAATGCTTGTCGAATAACACATGCATTTCAAACTTCATGGACAAATAGAGATCATGAAGCAGCTTGCAGTTAGCGGTGCAGTTGCCACCCGTCTTAACTCGTTTCCATCAGCATCGGCAACCAATCGACCACTCAAGAATTAGCTGACATAGTCAACTTGCAATAACTTGGTTTTCCATCTAGGGGCTGCAAAAACTGAAAACCAAAATTATGATCAATCCTTCTTGATGCAGTGTGCATCTGTGCCATGTTGGGTGCAATCATGATAACCCACGCTATGGAGGAAGTCTCGAATCTCTTTTGCACTGCTATTACTGGCCTGTAACAAGCGCTCATCTTCTTCCTATATGAGATATGGGGCTTGGCTTCCTTTCCTTGAGAGCAACTTTGATGCTCCTTTAAGAACGTGATATTCCCAGCCCTGAACATCTATTTTAAGCAGAAGCACACGCTCAGATTTTGGAATCACTTCATCAAGAGGAACAGTCCGTACTTGAAAAGCTATCTCTTCATTCGACTTAAATGCCAACTTTGCACCTGTGGCAGAAATTGCACTGTTGTCCAGCCTACCAACCAACTGGAAAATCAAGTAAAATTGAATTAATCAGCATTGAAAGACAAGCAGAAGTTGCAATGTAAAATAAAGTAATTCATTTCCTTGTCCTTTAAGGTTTCATGTCCGAAACAATGAGGACTTGGATAAATGGTTACTATTTCTCACCCGTAAGAAGTTATATATTTTCTCCCCATATCCATTTCATTTGAAGAAAAAAAAAAGGAACTTTCATATAAAATCATGGAGTCAGCAACTTGACAACTATAATTTAAACCAAAAATAAAAACAGATTTTTGTTGCATTTTTTTCAAACTATCAAACATTTTTTCAACCATAGCACACAGTCCATCTTGTGCATTATTTTTAAGATGCTATAAAAATCAGCTATCGTTAAATGAACATATTAAATCTTTGGAGGCCACTTTTCAAGCTGAGGAGGAGATTTGAGATTTACATGTTATGACACTCATCCCAGTCTATCCAACCAAAGCAGACAAGCTGGCTCTTTAAATAAGCTTTCTACTGGATAAACAGATCATCATTCAAAATATGGCAACTGCAAGCAAGGACTAGCCTTCCCTAACAAAATCTTCATCAGCAATTTGGGGATATTGTGGGGGCACAATTGAAGGTCATTACCTATGTAGCACCGACACCGACACGGCATTTTCGATACGTTCCCGATACGGGATATCAATACGTTACTTCAAAAATACTAATATTTCGATACGTTCCCGATAAGTCTTAGTATTAAATAATTTTTTTTATATAGAGTGCATTTCATATATAATAAAAGGAAGTGCAGGAAGCAATTACCAATCTAGTAGGGTAAGGCCCAACTGAACCCAGGCCTATGGATACGTTGGGAGAAGCAGGAAAAAACAGTGATACGTGGAGGGCATGACGGAAGAACTCTCTCTCTTTCTTGTTCTTATCCATCGCATTGAAAAGCAGCACCATCACCACCCCCACGTCTTACCCTTTCTTTCATAAATATGCGTCTCTGCAACAACATGTTCACCACCACCACCTTATTCTTCATATCAGCCTCATCATCTTCTTCAATCGGTTGGAAATTCACTAAGAAAGAACGACAACCAAGCGGCAGTGGAGGAGCAGCGCGGCGGAGGAGCAGCGATCGCGATGGCGGAGGAGCAGTGTCAGAGGAGCAGCGCCGTTGTCGAAGACTCTGAAACTCTTCAGGTAAGCACAAAATGGAGGAAGCAGAGCACAAATCGAAGAGGTAAGCAGGGCAATTTTTTTTTTAATTTATAAAAATACCACTTTCAAATTCTGATATGTAAAAGGCTGTATTTTTTGCGTACCCGTATCCGACGGGTGTCCGATACATTGAAAAAAAAAAATTTGGTGTATCCGTGCTACATAGGTCATTACCATCACCTGAACCTAAGACCTTATTTAAATCTCCATCCAACCCAACTAGCTGAACTAATTAGCTGAACTAATCAGGTCCGTCAAAGCCTTATAATCACCTCAAATGAGCCAAAACAGCTCATCTAAAAAAATGTGCTTTAGCTTCAACATAACTCCAAATGGGAAGTTTAGAATCCTTTTGAATGGGTAGACACAAGGATACAACAAAAAATATAACAGAAGATTGGTCCACTAACAAAGGGAAAACTCATGAAGATGCTACCACCAGTAAGCTAAAGATCCAAGCTATCCTATACTTCACTCATGCATGTGTTGTTTTCCCAATAAATCTGCATACTGGTTATCCTTATGCAAACATGGCCACACACACACTCACACACACTTCTTCTCTCTTTGCAATAGTGCAAATATCCTGAATAATAACTCCATGTAAATGGCATGCTGGGTCCGCCTTATTTACCATGTTACTAACTTCCAGAGAAGCTCATAAAATATGCTTTGATTGATTTACCTTATTCTGTAACACTGAACCTATTCCAACATAAACTAAATAGACTATAACTGAAATATCACTAATTCCTTCCTTTCCTTTAACTAGAAGCAACTCAAGAACATCCAGATTAATTATATTTACATATGCCATTCCATAGTCAGTCTTGCAAAGAAGGATTAAGATGCAAGCAAGTTTATCATGAAATTCCAAAATGTTCAACCAATAATTTTGAGCTGATTCACCTTCACCCTTTAGAGAACAAAGCATAAGTGGAAACCCACAGTAGAAGTTCAAGGAAGTGGGTTATCAACTTGTCATTTTCATAAATCTATTTATATTATCCAGAAACATTTTTTTCTCATCCACTTTTATCTCTGCACTTTAGATGATTACTTTCTGAGCTAATTAGATTAGTATCCAACACTCCAACTAACCCAAGCCTTCTTCTACAGTCCCTCATTATAGTTGACTATACCAAAATTCAATTCAAGCACCCAAAAAAAAGGCAAATCAAAATTAAATAAAATAATAAGAAAGAAAAGAAAAGTGACCTTGTGAACGGTAATGTTGCCAACGTGATCCGACGCAGCGGCCTCGAAGACAGTGACCAAATCCGCAACTCTATTGAAGTAAACCCCTTCACAGATCCTCTGCAAATTCTCGAACACGGGCTCGAAAGCCAGAACCCGAAAACCCATAGCGGACGCGGCGAAGGACGCCATACCGACGTTGGCACCAACGTCGACAAAAAACCCATCCTTACCCTCAGTCCTGGCCTTCTCGAGAACTTCCTGAACCGTAACGGAGATGTCGGGTTTTCGAAAGGGTTTCCCCTTGAGCATCCTCACGATGTTCTTGTGGGGCTTGTCGGGTAAGGTACCGAAATCCGAGAGCGAGAAGAGGAAGGGGTAGCGGACGCCCTCGACGATGTTGGCGACGACGGGGTGGGCCTGCGGGGAGGC
Organism: Glycine tomentella; assembly: GCA_007407185.1. Taxonomy (NCBI): domain Eukaryota; kingdom Viridiplantae; phylum Streptophyta; class Magnoliopsida; order Fabales; family Fabaceae; genus Glycine; species Glycine tomentella. The sequence continues at coordinate 884,385 of PYAF01003789.1, forward strand.
CGCGCAGTCGAAGGGGGAGATTGCATTGAAGGAGAGACGGGTGTTGAAGGTGGTGAAGGTAGGGTTTGAAGGGCGCGAGGTGAGGAAGGCGAAGAAGAAGATGAGGATGATGAGAGTGGAAGAGAAGAGTAGGAACAGTAGCTTCGGAGAAAGAAGTCTCGTAGATTTATTATCTCTTTTCCAGGCATTTGCCATGGAAAAGGACTTGAATCTCAAGCTTCACTCAATGAAGGAGAATTTTCTCCAGAAAGTGAGGGGGTTTCGAGATTTGGATCTGCTAGATGATGACTACATCGTACTTCGAGTGAGGACAAGTGTTTCCTCTAATTCTGAGGGAGAGGAAATAAAGAGTGTTTTGATTAAAGGTTTTTTTTTTGTTTTTTAAAATCAAGAGAATCTTTAGTGAATTTGCTCTAATTTATATAAGGTTAACTTCCTTTAGTCCTTGAAACTTGAAACAGCCTAAGTTTATAAAAGAACAAAATTTAAATTTTAGTTTTTGAAAATGTAAAAATATGTTGGACGAAAATATAAATAAATTACTGTTGGATGAAAATGTCAGTAATTTTTTATTGGACGAAAATGTCATTAAGTTATTATTAGATAAAAAATGTTAATAATTTTCAATTGGATCAAAATGTTAGTAATTTTTTTTGGACCAAAATGTCAATATATTTTTATTAAACTAATTTGTCATATCTCAAATTTTGTTTCATTTAAGAATAAAATATAATTTAAAGGTAAATCTTTCCTCTTTTTTTTTTATCATTGCAAGCATAATAATAATATTACAATAATCACTTAAAAATAGGAAAACAAATATAAGTCAAAAGAAACATAATAATAACCATAATATAGATTAATAATCATAATAATTTGTACAATAGTATATGAATGTTTATTTTGGATATTTTCTATTGTGACAGATAAATTATAATTATTAATCAATATTATGGTTATTATTATATTTCTTTTAACTTATGTTTGTTTCCCTATTATTTTAAGTAATTATTGTAATGTTATTATTATGCTTGCAACGATAAAAAAATTGAAGAAAGATTTATCCTTAAATTATATTTTACCTTTAAATGAAATGAAATTTAAGATATGACAAATTAGTCCAATAGAAACATACTGACATTTTGGTCCAAAAAAATTACTGACATTTTGTTCCAATGTAAAATTAATGACATTTTGATTCAACGGTAACTTACTGACATTTTGGTCCAATAGAAAATTACTAACATTTTTGCCCAATGATAACCTACTGACATTTTTGTCCAATTATAACTTATTGACAATTCAGTCCAAATATATTCAACAGCCATGTTGACAATCATTTTTATGACATTTTCATCTTTTTGTGTCATTATGCTCTTTTATTTACGGTAACAGATGGAAGTTAAAAGAAGGATAAATTTGTCACACTTTTAAAAAAAGAAACGAATTTGTCAGCACTTTACATATTCAGATACCGAAAATGACTATTTACCCTTTATAAAATTATAATCATCAGATAATTTTTAATGGAATTATTAATATTTAAAAATTAAGAATTTTTTAAGCATATTTAATTAAATTACTTTCATTACATTATTACATTTTTTTCTTGTCAGTTTCTTTTCCTTTAAAGTGTATACACTTTATAAAATATTTTCTTTATCCCATAATAATTATTGTGCAAAAAAAATTTTCAAAATAGTTATTATTTTAATTTTTTTAATGAATAACATTATTTTTTTTCTACTCATGTGATTTATAATACTAATGAGAGGTAAAAAAAACTTAAAATAAATTAATGATTATAAGATTAATTTGCAAAAATATTATTAATTTTATTTATTTATGCAAAACACCCTAGGACAATAATGATCATGGGACAAAGGGAGTATATTTTTGTCTTATATTATATTTAAAAATTATAATAATATATTCTCTATTAAATTTAAAAATATAATTTGACACATTTACATTTTTCTATTTTTAATTTAATTTTGTTGTGTAATACACGAATAATATAATGTTTTTATATAAACAAAATAGACAAATAAAGTATGTAAATTTATTATTTGTTTTAAATGTAATTTTAACACTTTTGTCATATGATATAGAAATATGTACTAAATATGTGATATGATATAAAGAAACCAATGTAATTTTAATTTTTCATGATATATATCATCAAGTTATTTACAAGCTATTAATGATAGAGCTAATAAAATTTGAACTTGGCTCATTAAATAATTGAGCATAATTTCAAACTTGAATTTGTTTATTTTATTAAACAAACAAACTTGATCAACCATTTAATGAAATGTAGACGTGTTAATGTTTTCTTTAAGACATTCCTTTAGAAGATGCAGGAGCAAGGGGACTTGGGGGCTAAGGACATGAAGGTTTGGCTGTTTTTCCCCTTGAATGGTGAAGCAACAAAATCTCTAGAGTTACGAATCTAAGATCAATTTGGATCATTTTTATGAACAAAATATCAATATGAATCTTTTCCAAAACAATTTACCAACATGGGTCTCTTTTGACCGTTGATAGATCAAAATTACGTGTTTGACAAATAAGTTCAAAGAGAACATGTCAAGTGTCATGTTCTCCTTAGACCTACCAGTCAAATTATCAACATGGTGAAATTTAGAGGGCACTAATTGGTCTGATAGTAAAATGATCTCCCTTTCATTAGTTTGCAAGAGCCTAACGGCATAACAAATGTTCATTCATGAAAGAAAAATCAAATGTACCTCAATTCATGAGGGTAATAACTCAAGAAATGGGAGAGGAAAAAAAAAAGTGGCATCTACTTGAGCATGTCCTTGTATAAAAGACTAGGAAGAATACTTTTCACGGGCTTGTGCACTTCGAGCCTAACCGTACCAGGCATTCTACCCGTGTATTATATAATTGAATCTCTTATTTGCTATAAAGACATTCTAAGGAGTACAACAATTGCATTCCTGACAAGTCCTTCTCATCCATAAAATTTAATAAATCATGGGAATCAATGGATACATATTGACTACAAATGTGTGGTGATGTTAAAATTCGAGTAAAAATAGAAGTTGAAGGGAAGGCGTACTTTGGAAGAAATTGTTCCGTATGTTTTCTGATCTGTCTTCACATATTTCGTATTTGATCTCAAAACAACCTTGGATGTCAACTGGACATCATAATTGTTTGCTTGTTGCTCTTGAGTGATGGAAAAACAGCAATGAGCAAAGCAAGGTAATTAAACCTGGGTGTCAGTCAAGAACACTGCTTAGTGTGAAAATCTGCTGATGATAACAAACCATTGATTAGGCGTTTAAGCCTTTCTGCTCCAGGGCCAGGCTTAAGTTCAGTGATATTTCTTATGGCAGAATATGGTTTGATGATGTTTGGATTTGCTTGGTCGAACCACCTGCCAGGCACATAACCATGTTCATTTCGTCTCAAGAGTTCATTATCAATCTTATCCAAGAGTGGCTCATTCCTGCCAAATTTTCGAGCAAACGGAGCATTGCTGTCAACCATTTGCTGGTAGTTATCAATTGTAAGGAAATGTGGATGTTGTTTTGGAGGGTTGTCCCATGATATGAAGTGGAGGTCATGGTTCACAGTAGTGTTTCGGAACTCCTCAGAATTGCAGATGACTGTGTGAAAATACCCTTCAGGGGAGGATAGAAAGTTGGCATAATACATCAAAACAATTCTAGGCAAGTTATCCCATCCCCATAACAGATATTCAACAAATTGGCGAGAGAGCATCATCCATGCAGAACCTGAGCAAAATCAAGTAGCATAACAAAACTTAGATAGCATAACGCTGGATTCTAACTTCTAAGCCTTCCACTTATGGACAGCTATTGAAAAACTTGAGATGATAAAATGTTGTATGCCATAGATTCAAGTAAACTAGGTGATCTCGTGTGGAAGTTTAGCTGCAAATGGTTTCATGTTGAAACAAACTTAAAAGAATCCTGCTAATAAATGTCCTAATGACCTAAGTTAAGGTGCACTTAAAGGACTTAATACACTTCACTAAATGCAGTTAATTACTTTAATAATTAAGTATTAAATGATTTTTGTATATTCGATATAATAAATGTCATCCTTTTCAACAAATACTTTCTTCTTTTGTTCCATTAACAAATGTTCTTAGAGCACTTGTCAACTTAAAATAGAGGGATCCACAGCTCATGATAATGTTTGCCAAAGCCGTATTAGGATTACTAATGGCAATCAGTATCTGGTAGACATTGGGATACTGAGTTCAAGCCAGATGTGAAAAACTGTAGGCAATAAGAGAGAAAAAGAAAAAGAATGGAGAAAAGTGAAAAAGTGCTGTAATCCAGGGTAATCATACTCAACCACAGGCTACCGAAGTCATCTCATCAGTAGAATTGTCTCTCTATTCCATCATGACTGTTTGACTTCAATTTTCAGATTTTCCACAGATCTTTTAGTTTATGTAATATCTTTAATTCATTTTAGGATAACATGACTGATACTACTGATACATGCTACAAATTGGAAAGAGCAAATAATAAAGGTGGCATGAGAAAAATAACAACATAGAGATTTAATCAAGATGAGGGGCATCAGATTCCGAGTTTCTCACCTGTAAACAGCTTATATGCTGTGGGAACATTTCTTTTCTCAGTCACCCAAAATAAATCAGATTTATTGACACTATAAAGAGCTGGATCAATGATAACAGGCTTGGCTCTCTGATCTCTATTGAAAAAAGAAAACAGTGAAGATTTAATTAAAAAGAAGAGAGATATGTTTGATATTTCAGAAAATGAATGTTACTTTTGAAGAAAATGAAGTGAATCGTGCAACAAAGCACAGGTTGAAGGAAAGGATTAACAACTTACTCCTTCCAGCCAATATCACTGGTGTGCTCAATAAAGTTAAGGTGTCTTGGAATTGATGACAGCGTATGCAGCAGATCTGTTGAGCAAAAGAGATGTAGCAGGTAATTGTGAAAACAGGGCAACACAATTCACAGTTCACAGTTTCAACAAATTACAGATTTTAAGTATATTTAACTAGCAAAACATCATAATATCCACAACAGAAATTTATTTATTTTATATAATATTATCATGCATCCAATATACATGGCACAGTGGTTAGTGGTTAATCTTCAAAACATAAAAAAAAAAAAAAAAATCAATGCAGAAACTAGTGGAGTTAGAAGCAATTTTACTTTTATCTGAAACCTGGTATTCCTCCTCCCCCACCACCCCGGGCTACAACAAGAGAGAGAGAAAGAGGAACAAGCCTGTCTGCTGACAAAAAACAACTCATTGATGAGCAAGCCAACAAATGGAACAACTTAGACACAGATTGGGACCAGATCAGACCAATTTAAAATTCAGAAACGCTCCATATTTATCTCGGACCAAAATCTACTACCAACAAGATACACACACATCTGGTTCTCACATCACATCTCAGAAATACAATCCAAAACAAAACAGCAGCATTCAAAACAATTAACACAAAACTGAGAGAGAAAACAGATAAGAAATCAACAAAATTTCCCTAAAACACACACGGAAACCAAAAAAAAAAACACCGACTGATCAAGAAAGACAAAGAGGGTACCATCTTGAGTGATCAAAGGGTAATCGGAAGCGCTGAGATTGATGAACCAATCCCAGAGTCCACCTTCCTTTAACAAAATGGCAGCAGCGTGGAGGGTATTAGTGACCATAGTGGGTCCTCTATAAGTAACCAAGTTGGCCTTAACAATCATCCTAACATTGCCCACTTCCGCAAAGAGAGGGTCGTTCTTCACAAAGTTTGCAAGCTCCAATCTTTCTTGAGAAGAAGCTTC
>PYAF01003789.1:900476-917674 GCA_007407185.1 Glycine tomentella
TTGGTTACGGGTTGGCGTTTTTGGGGGTTGCGTATTATAATCATTGCAAGTTGCAGGCTTTGAAGGCTTCGGAGGCGCAGAAGAAGGCTCAGCAGGCTGATGAAGAGGCTGGGAGGTTGTTGGAGCAGAAGGATGGAGAAGGGACTGGAAGGAAGAACGACAACCAGAACTGATTCAAGTGCTGATCTCATTTTTTGGTCAATCTTCGATTAATGTTGGATGACGCAGGTATTGTTTTTGGTTTTGTTCTGTAATGTACTCTGCTATTAGGTAATTATTATCATCATCGTCGTTATTGTTATTATCGTTATAATTATATTATTATTATTATGTTACATGTTACTTCTCACAGTTTAATTTTCATACCCATATTTAGTTATGGATTGGAGGCTGAGATTGACGTTTGTTCCTTACATTACTGATTCGTGTTTATGGGTAGATAATGAAATTGCATTATGATTTAATAATTTATTAATGTTCTGCAAGTTTATTGTGGAACAGCTAAGTTGATGGTTGTTATTTCTAAGTTTGCGGTTATAGTTCTCGCTTTCGCTTCATTCTTTTTGTCATGTTGAGATCATGTTTGCTTTATGCCTTTATCATTCAGATTCTGATAGTATTAAATGTGATACTGTATCTCTCTGGCATTTAATTTTTGGGAGAAAGGAAAGATTTCTGTGTAACTGTATGTGTTGTGAACCCTTTTCGAGCACAGAGAATTAAGAAGGAAAATAGAAAACTAAAAATGAATTCATTCTTCTTCCTTTAATATATATATATATATATATATATATATATATATATGATGCAATGTGCACTCACGCACTAACAGAACTCAATTGTAGAACATATCTCATTCATGTTATCTATTATTTAACTTCTCTGTTTTAACTCTACTCCCCTGAATTGCATTTTTTCCTGGGTTCAAAATCCATTATTAATAGTGGGGAGATTTTAGTGCGTACATCCCCTACCAGTCGTTTATTCTAAATCCGCTGTTTACGGTTTCCTATCGTCACATTCTTGGAACACCCCCTGGTCTGCGTGTTTCATGGTGCCTTGTTTTCTTCATCACGCTTTTAATACTCTGTTTTATTGGATTTACTTTGCTCATTCGAACTTTTAATGGACTTATGTGGGATTAAAACTTACGCATTATGTATGGATTTGCTATCTGTGCTGATCGGTAGTGAGTAGTAGCCATACACGAGCAATCTCACTCATTTCCTCAGGCATTTCTAGTTCCACTTTTGGTTGGTTGAGGTTGCTGCCAGTTCTTTCTTTGTCGTTTGGAACTCGATATGTTTCTCCTGAGAGTACGTGTTAGTTCTGAAATTTGCTTTAAGGGGCATCTCTATCCGGAACTTAGTCACTTTTTTCCCTAACATCGTGGAATAGAAAACAAAGATAATGGAAATGATGATCATGCCACAAGTTTCTAAGTGATTTAAACTGCAAATATACAACGTTTCTCAATCGCTTATACGAACCGATCAATCATAATTACCCTAAAATATTGGTTATTTATCCTCTGTTGGCAAAGTGGAAAATATTAGACCGTTCAATTACAAATAATGAGATTTAGGTATTAAAATAGAAGGCGACAATCTAACGTGGTTAGTGTAATGGTTAACAATATGATTGCCTAGGATTGAGTAAGAAACGAAGGCGACAGGTATGCTCAACAATAAATCAAAAACTAATTGCATTTATTTTAACTGAACTTTCCGGGAGAACTTTTAATAAATCAGCAATTTTATTTACCTTTGAATTAAGTGTTATTAAACATCCATTGTCAATCTGAGTGCCTTTATTTCGATTGAACCTTTCTGGGAGAACTTTTAAAAAGTGAACTTCATATATATATATATATATATATATATATATATATATATATATATTTTTTGACATTTTATCTTTAAATTTAAGTGTTATTTAACATCTACTTTGTTTAGATGTTATATTTGTGTGCGTGCACGTTCTCTCACTCGCACTATTGCTACTCCGGATTCGGGCATCCGCCAAAAATCATCCTTTGAGCATTGGTTCTCCCGTATTCCAAATCAGGTTTAGTTCTGTCACAAACTTTGTGCATGTTTGATTTTCAGGTAAAAAAATGTTTTTGAGACAAAAGTAATTTTATCACAGGACCAATATCTTTTGCTTTTATTTTTGTTTTACTTTTATCTATTGGATTCATGTAACATTTGTAACATTAATCTAAACATGAAGAATCAGCTGATTTATTGGCTTCTTTAAATGAGTTAATGTAACTGGAATTGTTCCTTTTTGGGCCATACTAGAAAGTGCATCACCTGCCTATCAAAAAAAAAAAACAAAACGTGCATCACCTACCAATTTGTTGTGACACTTTTTTCAAATGAAAGCTCAAACAGCTTGAAGCAAACTAATATTTGAAAGCATTTCATTCACCATTCGTTAGCTTTTAATCTTGAGTCTGGACCATCTATTAGTTGGCCACCCGTCCGAAGCAGTTCAAATTCGAAACACGCATTTTCACCTCTCCTCCGATTCGGGAAGCCCTTGGGATGGGAAACTTTGTTGGATTCTTATTGTCTTGATCTAGTAAGAGGTGGGAATCAGATATGGAAGATAAATTTCATTTTGAAAGATAGAGATATTCCAACAGGAATTACCGATTTGTTTTGTAGCACGAAGGGAAATCGTGCAGCATGAAATAGCGAACCAAACTAGTTTCAGTATGGATTTATTTACTTTTCCTGAAACTCATTTCTACCTTTACTGAGCTCACGACTTTTTCCGGTAGGGAAATTAGTCATTACTGGATGATCAAATTCAAAGCTATGATCTACTCCTCCTTGGGTTAGTTTTGTTCCTCGTTTTCGGGCTAGAGCTTCGGCCTTCTTGTGTATTTTGCACTGGGTTTTATAAAAGGAAATGTTTCTTGGATCAATTTTTTGTAGAAAATCTAGTGAAAAAGAAAGAAAGATGAAGATTGTTATTGGTCCCTACAACATGGGGGAGATTTTTTTTTCTTCCAAAAAATGTCCATTGTGCGGAAATGATTCCGTTGTTGGACCCATACAACAAATCATGTTTCTACTATTTATATTTTTTTTTTCAGTCTCAAACAACACAATAAAACATATTTTGGTTGTGTTATAAAAAAGATGAAAACATTTTTCTGTGTTGTGTGCAAAGAAAACATGATTTCCTTCTATATTTTTTTAAATCAGCAATGAGACTTTCATTGATAGTACAAGTTGTGCAAAAATTACAACGAGAATAGCAAATACACAGAACCTACATATTCTTAAGACCCAAAGCACCATAAAAATAAACTGTGCTTGATCGAAAAAAAAAAAAACAGAGCAATTTTAGAGTATCCATAAGTGCATCTAGCTAGTGGCAAGTATTCTAGATATGACAACATAGGGATCGAATCTAAAATTATACAATAAATCATTGCAAATTAAAGATACGAAATCTACAAAGAGGAGTCACACCACCATGACAATTACAATTAGTTTAATCCTACCAAGCATACAACTGGATTTGTTTGTCACACTACCATAATTTCATTTTACATAACACAACGAAAACAACATGTTTCTATTTTTAATATTTTTCTCTGATCTTTGTGAGATAAAGCAAAGGTTGTAGTCATTGTGACATTACTCAGAACTCAATTATGTCATACATCTATGTTCTATGCTCTATTTGGATTGGAAGTGAAACAAAGAAGGAAGAAATAAGAACAAAAATATGGAAAATCTTCTCCCTCTCTGTTTGAATGAGGAAAAGAGTGAGTCAAAATAAATAAACAAATTATATATAAAAAACTTCATTATATTAACTATGAAATTAAATTTAACTCAAAAAATTAAAACTTTTTGTTACATTATTTTTCCTAGAGTAAATACATGGTTTATTACTCCGAAAAAGAAAAAAAAAAAACTCGATGCACAAGAGAAGAATGTTATAATAAAACAGCTGTATAATCAATGCCCTTATTGAAATTCTGTTAAGATTGAAAACATCATGGATTCATGGTTAAGAAACCGTAAAGAAGGCTTGGTTGGGTGATGAGATGCCAACTTCATTAAAAGGTCGAGGAAGTCTTAACCAGCAAAGATATTCAAATATATTTAACATTTGCAGGTAAAAGTTAAAGGGCATGATGAGTGACACGGTGTCTATTAACAAGCTGGTCTTTCTTCGCGAGGTCTGATTGAATTGTTTGGCATGTTCCTCGAATTAATATTCTTGCATCAGAAATATGGTTATTGATAGGCTTCAATCTTATTAAATGACTTTGACGAACAGTTTATTAATTAACTTTCTTTTGGAATCTATTGAGGCATTCAAACAGGTCAATTAAATTTTGGCAATTTTTTTTTTAAATTGCATAGATTTTTCTGTAAATTTTGTAAGATTTCTTTGAAGAGAGTCGCCTTAATTAGAAGGTAATCTATCCAACATTAGTCTCCATGAAAAAGCCTTCATCTTAAGAGGCACAAGATGCCTCCACAGTTTATTATTATACAGAGCTGAAAGAGAAGGTTTCGAGTGATCAATATGATGAAGGCATTTTAATAAGTGATCGTATGCAGATCTGATGGAAAAAAATTGTGAACTTTCCACAATCCATATTAAAAAATAATATAATCTTCACATCGTAAAAAAGTGGATATCATGTATCGAAGTTATGAAAATAACTCGAGGTAAAATTAATCCATTTTCAAAGTTATAAACAAATGACTTATGACATGAGATTGTTCCAAATTAATTTTGATACACACTTGTGGTGGTAGGTATAGGACGAAGCGGTAACAATGTTTATTAGGAAGACGTTTCATAATATGCACCGGCCACAAGACCTCGAAGGAGTTTCCATATAGGTGATTTAAACTTCAAAACATCATCACTTACTTTGGAAATTATTTCAAACAGGTTTGTTTGTAATGGAGGCGACCCAATCCAAAGTAATCAAATGAAGTATAATGTCTAATTTATTTCTTTAGGTTAAAATGTAAATTATTTATCATGATTTGTTATGTGTATCATCTTTCACATTCATGGGTTGAGGTATTAATGCATATCATCAAAATTAGGGTGTCCCCTAAAAATGAGGCGGATATGACTACATACATATATAAAAGAGACAAATTTAAAATTTTAATACTCATTCTCGTATCCATCAATTCTATCATCTTTTAATATACCCACGGATAACCCATTATACTATTTTTTATAATTTTAATTAGATTTTAATTCAAACAATATATAAATATAATGAATAACAAATAAATTAAATATTATATTATATTTTTAGTTAAATGTATATTTTAAAGTTTGTTATTTAATTATTTAACTATTAAGCTAATTGATTTATATTTTGAAAGATTATAACAATAAAATCTTTAATATATATTATGTATATATATGTTGTGGCAAAAAATTATTTTAAAAAATGTATTAGTGATGGATTTGGGTATAGGTATAATTTGATTCTCATCCCTATTTCCCTTTAAACAATTTGGATAATATCCGTACTCATATCCGGTCAAAGTGAATATTTCCAGTCAAACTTGGGGTGAGCTGGGGACGATACCCATGAATACAGATTTATTTGTTATGTCTAATGAAAAATGTTACATCATATTCCAATAATCTTGAGAAATGATTGTGTGTGTGCCAGATAATTGTAATTGTAATATAATATAAATCACTCAATATTAATTGAATTGGGTCAAGGACCATTTTAATGGAGGGGATCAAAATATAATCCAATTTGGAGATTACCCAACCTCCTAACCTTAAATACTAAGTATGTAGGGATTAAGTTGTAGAGATTAAAATATGATCTAATCCGGAAATTATAAAAATTAATGCACTATCACTTTATCATTGATTACGTTCCACTATGTTCTAGCATCTGTATATCCATAGAATATGAATCATGCATAATATATATGTATGACATTAACCCGTACGAGGAATGAAATTAATAAGCAAACATTTGTAGAGTTTCACATGCTCTATGGCATTCAAACATACTATTAGATGCTTCGTATGCTGTATTTTTATAGATATGGTACTATAACAGAATTTCACTTTAAGGCTAAATTGAGATTAGAAATTGAAGTATTGATATCGACAACAATATTCCATTATAGAAACTTCAAATTTCAAAAACAGATATACCCTTACTTCTGTCTACAATTCACTTCACAATTTGTTTTACTAGTGTTCATTGATTTAGGATAATACGATCAGCTCTTTACTTTTTTTTACGGAAGTAAAAAACTGAACACCAAACCAGATTCTAATTACTAGTTATACTAGTGCAAACTGGTTGGTGCGGTGTGATTTCAAAACTATGTGTATCATCATCCTTCGTAGAGAAGTACTTTTATCCCATCGAAAAAGGGCACACGAACAGTGAGCTAGTTCTTTTTGCAAATTAATGGTAGATTCGTATATTGACATTTGACACGATTCTGATAATTTATAGTTAAAGTTCTTTTCGATTAAATCATAAATGCTCATTACATTTAACTGTCCTCAATAATTAGTTAATTTATTTTACAATTGATCGGTTGGTCACAAAGAATACAAGATGGATCCATGCTAATAAAGATTCATCAGTTGACATCAAAATTGTTCATTGTCACTAGGTTGGTCAATTAACCAAATTTTAAAAACATGAACTAATCTTCCAAAGCAATCAATTAATTTTCATTAAAATTAACCAATAGTAAAATAAACTGACCGATGACTGCAAAACGCTATGTAATGTAAACAAGTGATTTACTTTTTCAAAGTAAGAAAAAAAAACCGCTTTAATATAGATACTAAAATCGGATTCAATTGTAAGTTTATGTTTTTGGAATGTTATGTACTTATGCTTTTTAGATTATTCCAAAATATATATACCTACCTTACTACCTATATGGCTATATCTGACTATCTTCTACAAAGGAGGTCTTCCCTCCCTACACTCGGGAGATTCCAAAGCAATGGCTCAGAATCAACGTGCGTCCAATAATGGAAATGTCGTTTAAGACTTAAGACTCGTAAAAGACTTGTGGATAATCCCCAATTTTAGCTCATTTTTTGGGGTTAAGAATTAACAACTTAGGCCTGGTTTTAAATTTCAGCCCCTAAAACATACAGCATACTCTTTTTCAATTCAATTTTGGAGTAATATACTCCATAATTAATAATGGTACGAATCCATTCATTTCGATGTTGATCTATTTACAGTCCGCAAATGTCCAATCCTATATATAAATTTTAGGCTTTAAATGTTCAACTTAAATTATTAGGAATGTGACCTAAGATTTTTCTTATAGAACATTAATTAACATTCCTCTTTTCCTTCAATTAGATTAGAGTTGACATAGCTTGCCGGGCCAATTATAATTTAGTCAAATGTGGCTGTTACGATTAGTGTTTCCATATTTCTTTCCACTGTTGACATGACGGAAAAGAAAAGAAGATACCGAATCTGGCTCTTACAAAAGATACCAGATTGGGATCTTATTATAAGCAATAGTCTTTATATATATATATATATATATATTTCAACAAGATAAGATATAGGCTAATTAATCACTGATTTATAACGCGGAGGAGAAGAAAAATTGGACCATGTGAATGGCTATAGTGAGGTGTTTCATATATTCCTTTCAGGTGGCCATAAAATAGCAAAAACGTAACATGAAGATGAAGCATGTGACTTTGTATCTATGGATATGGTGGATCTTCTCTAAATTCTGGTGGTTGAATCAGCCAAATAAAGTGGACGAACTCGTGGTTTGTGTATCACGACGCTTTACGTTCATGGAGGGACGCAAATCATACACTTCCAACTAACAACTTTTTTAAATTAAAAAAAAACTAAATAATCAATTAAAGAAGTAATTTTTTTTAAGAAATGAGCTGTCTTTCCTAAAATTAGTGAAAATAAAGTAAGCAATCTTAATTCTTGATTGAAAAATTAATTATTGATATTTTAATACATGCCTAATTTGTTATGCATTTGCATGAATGCTGATAATTGTTTTTTTCAGTAATTACTAAGAATATTTATTTATCCTCTAAAGTGAAATGCTTATCCTAGAGAAGTCGAATACTTTAAAATCGTTGCTATAGAAAAATTAATGTTTAATTTTTATATATTGTAAATGCAGTTTTTTTTTATCAATTAACTAAAAAAATTATATATAATTTGTAGAATAGTTATTATAAAAATTAATTATTTTATCAAATAGAACAACCAATCATTAAATAAAATTGAAAAATATTCTGCATTATTAATATCTTCTAATTAAATTCTAAACATTACTTGAAGGACATGATTATCCATCAATGGAGTAGTTTGGGCATGTTTAGATAATTTTTTTCATAAAAATATCTAAAATGCATAATTACTTAGATAAGTTATTTATCTTCAATTTATGAGTCTGACACATAGATTTAACTCATTTAAGAACTATACACAAAATTCATTTCAATACTAAGGTTACTAAAATGAACCTTTAACTCATTTTTTCTCATTTTTATGTTGATTTTTGGCTTGAAAAGTGTCCTTTTTATTAGTAAAAATAGTTAAGTAATATAAGCAACTATGCATATGTAATAAACTTCACAAAAATGCTCCAACAATAATTTTTGTTAAGCAATGGAGGATCTTATTTTTAAGCAACCCACATAAGCAAACATGTTGTAGATGCACTTAGTACTTATAGGAGAAAAAATAACTTATTTAAAATAATTTAAATTTTAAAACCATGAAAAGGGAATTCATGAATGACATGTCAATTTTCTAAAAATAATACTTTAAGATTAAAGATTAAGTCAGCTTCTGAGATTGTGCACTAATTAATTTATAAAAATATATGTTTGAAAAAATGTAACACTAAAAAATAATCACCAATACGTGTTAAATCCTAGTTATGAAAAACTAATATTTAATTAGGCAGATAAGTAGAGAACAAATTTTGTTTCAAAAAAAAGTAGAGAACACATTAACTCAACGTTACATTACACGTGCAAAATATCAAAATAATAATAACGATAATCTTGTTGATGCATGTAAGGAAGAAGTAAGTTCTTAAATAAATCCCTTTATTATAGATTTAAATTATTGAAAGATTACTTTTGTGAATTATTATGAAGTTGGGTGCTTTTATTAAATAAGTAGTTCACTTTTTGGTAATTTTAGAAAGAAAGGATAAGACGATCGAGAAAGAAGTGCGAGAGAATAAACTTTTCTACAGTTTGAGAAATGAGAGAAGTGGGAGAAGAGAGTAAAATTTGATTTGATCACAAATCTCTCTCAAAATGAAGAGATTTGAGGTAGAAGAAGTGAAAAAAATAATAACGTGAGACCCATTAAAAATTAAAATGGTATATTTTAGACTATGTAAGTATATCATAAGAGGCAAATATGTCTATATAAGAAATATTCACTTTTCTTTCTCTTCTACTTCTTTCAGTCCAAATAATTTAAAATTCTATTCATTTTCTCTTTTCTTATATTTATTTCCACTCCACTTTTTTCGTGCCAAAATTTTTCATTATTCAAATTATACAAAGCATATATAACGTAATACTGCAGATGCCACATTTTTTAGTGATCAAAATCTAGCAGACTTTGGAATGTGTTTAAAAAACAATCAAGGTCATTTTGTCCTATGCCAATGGTTCAATACTTCGATGGCTGTGGGCTTGTTGAAAGCAATCAATAAGTAATAGGTTCATGAGCTTGGCGGATGTATATTTTGAATTGATACCGTAAAACTGTGGTTGATAGCATTCTTCTTTTCTTAAATGAGGATTTTTTGAATTTGCTCGCATCATTTTTCACTCTAAAAACCTCTTCAATACTAAGCCAAACTTCATATTTAAATTTATAAGGCGACCAGCATAATTTTTTTTTTATAAGGTGACAAGAAAAATGTAGTGGCTTGTAAGTTTAGCTTGAGGGGCTATTTCTGGTACCTACTGATATACATATCTTCGATAGAATTGCAACTTTTCTTAAAATTCTAGTAAAAAAAAAGAATTAAATTAGATGTGACATTTTTCGTTAAAGTTTTCAAAGAAATAAATGATGTAAACAAAAGAACAGGTACGAGTCACGTAGATGTTTTTTTTTTTTTCTTTAAGAAAAAAATTCCTGAAAATTCCTGAACCTCACATTCGTACCCGAAAGTTGTAAAAAAAAGGATAAAATCGAAGGAATGTCTATATAACTTTTTCAAAAATAAAATGGAAAAAGTTACAAAATCAGTAAACTATTTGTAAGGTGCTCCACCAAAATTTTCTGTTCAATTAATTTGATTATTAACTTCTTTGCGTGGATTTTTAAGAAAGAGGAGATGAAAAAAATATAGAAGACAAAAATTTGAATCTTATTTGGATTCATTTTTCCTAAGTCAAAACTAATTCATGTAGAAGTTAATTTGTAGAAATTTCCTAAAAATTATGAAAGAAACTTTCTAAAAAATCCTATTTAATTTCTCTAAAACTTTATTTTTATTTATGCATAAGTTAATTTCAATTATGAAAGAAACTTTATTTATTTTACCTTTTTTTCTTATAAATTCAAATTCATGAAAAGCTTTTTTTCAAACAAGACCATGATTTAATTTTAGTTTCCTATGAAGGAAACAATCTTACTTGAAGTATGCTCAAATATAAAACATTATATTTCTTTGAATAAAAATTAAAAGTGTAATTCAACATTTTTGGGAAAAGCTATTTTCGGTACTGCCCCAAACACAAGACGAGTAAAGCATTTAGGATGATAACACAGAGAAAAGGGATGCACTTTGATTCTTCAATTAATTTCTAATACAAAGCTTTGAGAACGAAAGAGGCGGAGGCAAAGTGTAAACTAGGTTTAAAAGATGTTTCTCTTGCTATGCCTAGACGAGTAATGGATTTATTATGTTAGGTCTCCAGGAAAAAGAGCAGCTATTTTGTTAAAGTATTTATGTAACTTTTATTATTAATTTATTTAGTATTGTAGTCACTAAAGTGTGTTTCTTTTCTTAATAATTTTTTTTAAAATCTTAATTTTTTGATACTTTTAGTTTCAAAAGTTTTCACCTCAATTTTTTTAGATTTAAAATTATATTTGGTCTCTGTCGTGAACTATTTACATTCTGTTAAGAGTCTCACATTTCACATTGAAGATAATAAATTATCTGTTACTTAAATTTTGAAATTCTTCCACTTAATGAACTATTTTTTTTTTTTTGGGGGTCCTTTTGTGTTTATTAAGTCTTAACACATTCCCTTCCTATTAATCTTATACCAAAAGTTAAAAAACAAAAATTAAAAAATATGAAATTAACTTAATTTTTCGTAAGTTTGTATGTAAGGCTGACAATTTTTACACATTTACTTCTCTACTTTATCAATTAAATTATATATAGTAACAAAAAGACAATCAATTATATTATGAATATTAACAGAATAAGAAAATATTAAGAAATTAAAAAAGGAAGTCTGATGGATTGAGAAAAGTGTAACAGACCAGAAACTATGTTACATTACATGCTTATGCGTACAAAGATGCCAACCCAGACGTTATTCTATAATATCACCGAGAGAAACCCAAAATCAACCCATTCTTCGGATGCTACACTTAACAGCCTATCTACAAAACAGCAAAACCATATGATAACATTAATAATGGGTATACAGACTATATATATAATCCCCAAATCCTAAAAACTATTCAGCCTTCAGCACTTTTCCTCTGCTGTGGACCCATTAACTGGCCCCATTTGCATAGAAGCTGGTTGTTTAGGTTTCTTAGGTTTGAGGCAAACTGCACATAGCGCAAATGCTACAAAGTTAACGAAACTAAGTATGGTAAGCAGTGCATAGAACAAGTCGAGCCTGCCCTTGTTTATGTTGTCTGCTAGCCACCCTTGCCCATCTCTTGTCCCGGTAACTTTCTTAACAACCGAGACAAGGAAACTGCTGAAGAAGAAACCGAGAGACAAAGTTGTGAGAAAGAGACCAGTGCTCATGGTTTTCATTCCTTTTGGTGACCGTGTAATGAAGAAATCAAGTTGGCCTGTGTATATGAATGCTTCACCAGAACCCACCAAGAAGAACTGTGGGATCAGAAGGAAAACGCTTATAGGAAGTGTTGTTGTTGCTTGGTTGCCGCCACTTACACTTTTTGCAACGGATAACCGTTTCCTCTCGCATACAGAAGCAGCCGCCATTCCAAAAATGGAAAATACAAGCCCAATTGCTATCCTTTGTAGGTCAGTGAAACCTGGGACACATGAAAAAAAAAACATTAAATTTAGTGGGACATGGGATATCAACATGCATATCAAAGTTTGGTATTTAGTTTACTATATGTTAATATATATATATATATATATATATATATATATATATATATATATATGATCCAAAAATGGTCAATCAGTCGTCGCATGTTATATATGTATGGGCTTCACATGCAGATTTCTGCTAGTGTTATATAAATATATAATAGGATTAAATAACTTTTAAATATTTAATATATAATCGATTTTTATTTTGAGTTTATAATAATTTTATTATTATTTTAAATTTTTGATACATTAAAAATCTTATTCTAAATTTCTGCATTTGATATATATATGAAAATCTCAAACATATTTAAATCTATATAATAATATTACTATTAATCATGAAAAAATAATTTCATATTGTATAATGTCAATAATTATATAATATGAGGAAGTAGGTTTACTTAATTAGGGCATGGTCTTTGATCTGATTAGTACTTTTTGAGGTAACTAAATCTAATAATGCATGTACTGTCTTGGATATATCTACCTGGTTTGCCTTTCCACTTTTTCCAAAGGGGCATGATGAGTCGGTCATAGACAGCCAGAGTGATTAGTATTGCAGCCACAAAAAAGACTGTGAGCGAGCCTGCCGGGATTTGGAAACTCCCAATATTCCTTTCCATGGTGGAGGCTTGTTCAACTGAAAAGGTGATCAACTGTGCGTAAATGGTCCAAAATATGATGGTTGTGGCCCACACTGGCAGAAGTCTCACCATCATTTTCACCTCCTCTACCCTTGTTAGTGAGCATAATTTCCATGGGTTTGGTTCAGAACCACATAAATTTGTATCAAAATCATCTTCCGCCACAATGGCTGCTTTCTCCAAGAAACTATATAATTAAAATAAAAAGAGTATGTGAGGAAATTATTTAGACGTCACAATTTTATTAAACCACACAATAACTTGCTAGCTCCGACAAGGGTGAACAAAGATAATAATAACTTAATAAGCTTAATTACCCGAACTGTTCGGTGCGCTCTATTCTTGAAGCCTCGGGAGTGTCCTCATACAAAGAACCAACATTGTATGGGAGTTGCATCTTCCTTTTCTTTATTGATGCAGCAATAACTTGGAAAATGTGGACAATGGGGCTCCCCAAACTCCTCTTGTATCTGTATCTTTTAGTCCCTGATAAGAACACGATAATGGCTATGATCATAGAGACAGAACATATTCCATACGCCAAGCTGCGACTCACTTCATCTTGCAGATAGACAAGTACTGTGACTGCTGCCAGAGTTCCAAAACTGATGAAGAAGAAAAACCTGTTGAAAAAATAGGCCATTTGCGATTTCTCCTTCTCATCTTTCTCATCGAATTGGTCAGAACCAAATCCTGAAACACTGGACTTGAGGCCACCAGTTCCTAGTGCAATAAGGTACAGTGACAAGTACAAGATTCCCATTTGGAATCCGTTGGCTTGTTTGCAGCTGTCACTGTTAGCATGGCAAGGTGGTGGACGTAGCCCTGGCAATTTTGTTGAGATTGCTAATGTAGCTGTACCCTAAAATCACCATACATGCATATATAGTTAAAACTTTCCACTTTATACAACGTGTAAATTACACGGACTCTCATTTGCTCTAATTACACATGATACTTTTCAGTTTTTTAACCAAACAAAAAATCTCTTAATTTTTTGGGGTTTTGATCCCCTCTTAGGAGTAAAAAAAATTCACAAATCCCAACAGGCTCAAAGTAAAGTAAAAAAAATAAAAAGGTACTAGGTGTAATAATAAAAACAAAACTCAGGAGGAGAGGTACGTGTAATTCACTCTTATATAAATGAATATATGTCAATAAGGTTGACTTAATTTTTATGACAAAAGTAGTCACTAATTGATGTAACTAACCAGTGTTTGTATTGAAGCAAAGATTCCAATTGTCTTGTATCTGCCAAGGAAGGAATCTGCTAGAAAACCTCCCAGCAAACACAGGAGAAATGATGTGCCCATAAAGTCCGTCACAGTGTTGGCTGCAGTTGAGCTTGGCAGATGCATGATTGAGATCATGTATGTTACCAGGTTCACTGCAATCCCCATGGTAGAGAGCCTCTCCACGATTTCAATCCCTGTAACAATTTTTAGAGTTAATTAATTACCTTCTATTAATTTATGTAACTTATTTATTCTGTGAAAATTAATACTGGCTTCATATTTATTATTTTGTGCACCAGAAAAAAAAAGGACTGAAAAAAGGTTTTGGAGAAGCAGGTGATTAGCGCATGTGTCATAATATAAAATAAAATAAAAAAGTGAATTAATTCTGTTCGTAAGTAGAGGCTGTAAGTGAAAAGTGAATTGACTAATATATTGAAAAAAGCCGAAAATGAATGGATAAAGTAAGCTCAACTTTTAGAAAGTGAGGTGATAAAGTAAGGTGAAAAGGGGTAGACGAATGGAATATTGTTATATTCATTCACATCACAGATTGTTTGCAATATTATGCTTTTCTCTCCTCCAAGTCCAAACAGAAGAAGGTGACATATATGAATTTATCCTCAATCAGAAGTATGTACGTACATGCTTTGGTTAGTATTCCACTTGGTTTGTCTGCTTCCTCAGATGCAATCATTGCCCCAAAAAATATTATAGATAGAATAAAATGGAATATTACAGCAGGTTAGTATGTAAAACCGTTTATTATGCTAACACCATGAACTTTTAGGAGCCTTGTCTGCCTCAAGCTACTGTTACTACGAGGAGCCGTGTTGGACATAACAACATAATTCACTAGCCTCTATTTATTATGTCTTAATCTTCTAAGAAACATATTTTGTGAATATAAAAATGGCACAACAAAAGTATCCCCTTAAACTTTGGGGTGTATTTTTAAAACGTGTGTATATATATCAGAAAGATAAACAGTGTATAAAGATAATTAAATATGATACTGTATACCGTTTTAATATTTATGCAACGAAACTAGTTTTTTTTTTTTTTTTATATATACGAAACTAGTTGTTTAAAGTTTCATTTTTATATGTACGTAATTAATTTATATTTTTTCAGACGATCAACTACTCGGAAATCATACTAAATATAATAAAGTTACATATATACATGAGAATGTATGATTGGATAAATCTTTTAAAGTCAGTACATTTAAATTAATCTCATTATTTAGTTAGTGCATGTTTGAGGTTCTGTTTGCAGCACCTTGAATATTTGCAGAAAGAATCCTTTGGTATCTTTTGGATTCAAAATATGTTCAGAGGTGGACTAAGATTTTTAAACATATACGCTTAGTCTTTAAAAGTGCAAACTCCTCTATTTTTTTTATGGCCTTCTGAATTATGGCTTTCTTTTATAGGCAGATTAAATCTTGGATCGAAACATGATTTCAATCCTTATACCCCTTCTCCCAACCATCAAACCACTTTATCACTCCATATACTTTGTATGCACCAACACCTATCTATTTCTGCATCACCGTTTGATGAAACACTCATTTTTACCCTGCAATATGTGAATTACCTTAACTTGTAACCAAGACAAAGCTTCTTTATCCATGAAATTTAAAACATCACCCACATGAAGGCGATGAAGGAAGTTATCATATTTTAGGTCTGGTGTTGTACTTGTACTAGTATATATATATACATATACATATATATATATATATATATATATATATATATTATTTGAATGTTATCTTCTCTCTGAGTCTAATTTGGATATTCCAAAAGCAATAGCATAAACATGAGATATAGAGAAGTGGTACAAACCTAAAATAAGAGCTGCAGGTACCCAACCACCTGTTCTGGACCTGTCTGCAGGGAAGCCTTTATAGTCCACGGCGTCTGCAACTGTCCAACTCATTTTTTCCTCCTGAAATAAAGTGCCAAAATATTTTAAAAAAAGAGAACATATAACATTTCAAGTTACATGCTGCCATGGACCAAAAAACTATTCAGCAACAAATCTCAAACACTACTAGTACTAACCATTTTCTTAAGTTCCACGAAGAAAGAAACTTAAAAGTGCTACAATAGAAAGGCCTAGCTAGGTGGGAAGCTTTGTTCTTCTTAACTTCAAGTCACAACTTAAGTTTGTGGTGAGAGGTTCCCCATTTATAGGCAAGTGGACTCAACAAACACCAATGAGAATCTAAAAGCGACGTCCTGCCACTATTCATTTGAGACAGATCACTGCTTGTTTTTTTTCCATAAAGGTAAGGATTAGGTTTGAGGCAATTGTCACTACTACAAAAGGTACATTTAAAGTCGACATATTTAAGTCGGTTTTCAAAAAACCGATTTTAAAGGCCAACCAATGGCAATATTGTAATTAAATGAATACAGGTTAATTTTCAAAGTCAGTTTTTTCGTCACCGTCCTTAAAACTGTGCTTAACAAAGTCAGTTTTTACAATACCTGACTTTGAATAGTTTACAACATTATTTTTTTTTAAAAAAAAATTTGTGGTGTAAATTTCAACGTCGATTTTTTTTATTTAACCGTCTTGGAATTTTTACAAAATAATTTACAATTATCGATGAAGTGCAGAGACACCTAAAAAGCCTGTAAAACAAAGCAAAAATCCCCCTTTCTCTTTTACCCTAAAATTGCACGACCAGAAACCCTTTCACCCTAAGCCCCGGATGCCCAAAGCTAAAACCCGACTCCGATCTCCACCTTCACGAAGTTGGGGTTCACCACTGAAGTTGTTTCCCTTTGGACGCCGCGCTTGAACAACAATTACAACATTGCATCCTCCAAGGTTAGTTTTCAGTTTAGCGAGAAATTGTGGATTTTTTCCTTGATAACTTCCCTCATTGTTGTTGTTTGAGGTTACATGCAGAGGTGCTTCGAAAACAGTAGCTAGGTTGGCCACCG